>CAUYRT010041615.1:0-73731 GCA_963574885.1 Lepilemur ruficaudatus
TTGGAAGGCTGAGGCAGAAGGATTGCTTGAGCCCAGGAGTTTGAGGTTGCTGTGAGCTAGGCTGATGCCATGGCACTCTACAGCCCGGGCAACAGAGTGAGACTCTGTCTCAAAAAAAAAAAAAAAAGAAAAAGAAAAAAAGTTCCACTGGATGAGACAAATATAGTTAGATGTACGTATATCTCACATCCTTCAGTTGGTCCCTCAAATAGACCCTCAACTCCTCCCGCTTTCCTTTCATCCAAATTGGGCTTGCAGATGGGGGGGTGGGAAATGAATTTTAGGTTGACTGTGTTGCTGGATTATGACTTGAAGTCCAGGTTTCCATGAGTTATCACGGACAGGTTTAGTCTGCTGAACTGAATGATTCAGTTAATCCTAAACCTCACGTGAAACAGCACTTGCAGCCACCTCTGCCTGCTCCCGAGTGTTTAGCCAAAACTAATACCAAATCACAAGGATTCTGCTGCTTTCTTGGGGAGGTACTAAGGAACCTGTGTATCAGTTACCATAATTTCTGGCGACCTACTTATGTCCACCTTCTGAGATGGGTGCAATAACAACTAACATTTGTTGAGCAATTCATATGTGCCAGGCATTGGGCTAAGTAATTTACTCTATTATATAATGTTCTAGCAACACTGTGAGGTTCATATTAATATTCCTATTCTACAAACGAAGAAACTGAAGTTCAGACATTTTATATAATTTCCCCAGGTCACACTGCCTGATATTTGTGCTTTCTAATTCCAAAACCCATTCTCCAGATATTACAGACTAAGAGAGACTCAGCATTGATTCTGCGGTATTCCTGCCAGCCTGAATCTGATTATAAGGAAACAGCATGCCTGAATCAAGTGTATTTTGCAAAGCAACCAGCCTATGCTTTCCAGAGATGTTGGGGTCATAATGGAACAGGAAGGGCCCAAAATGGTTTCAGATGAACTGTCACCAGAAAGCCATGATAATGTAGGATCTTGAATTGGATACTGGGCCAAAAAAATAGCACTGCTGGCAGTAGGCATGATCTGAAGAGATCTGTAGATTAGATAATACTATTGTACACATGTTGACGCCCCAGCTTTTGATAATTGTACTGTACTCTTATAAAAGAGAATGTCCTTGTTTTAGGGAACACACACATCAGTGTTCAGAAGTAAGGGAAAATCACATCCACAACTTATTCTCAAATATCTGAGGAAATAAGCATGCATATAAATACAAATGCACACACGCACACACATGCAATGGCAGTACATCTATTGCCCCTGACTTTGAAAGATCCTAAATCAAAGAGCAATACCGATTTAGCCTCCAAGTTACAGTTTTTAAATGTGTCAAATTAAAAACCAGAGTCAGGAAAGTCATTCTAAAAGTAAGGGAAAAGATCCATTTTGTGTAATTTTGCCTAATGTTTATTTAGTGCCTGCCTGGTATTAATATATTAGAAGCCTAAAAGGATTCAAATTCAGAATTCCTACCCTTGAGTAATATATATATATACACATAAATATATAGTGTTTCAATTTAAATTGAATATGACCTAAAACATAGAGGGTCTATCTAAGGTTAAGTGATTTTATGCATCTCAAATAGAATTATCTTGTTGTGAAAGACTAAAATAAAAATAAATAAATAAATAACAAAGAATTCTAATTTGGCACCTTATTCATAAGCCAGTATTTCCAAAGTAATCTTTAGACTGATATCAATTAAGTCCATAACACTTTACTAATACTTATAGTGCTGTTTGTCAATAAAGCCTATTATCTGAGACAACGAACTTACAGGAGCCACCCTCATGTTCAAGCCAGGAGCATTGACTGTGTTCACTGCCATAGCCTCAATACTTAATTGGGAGGCAGGATACGTGAAACCTGATGGAAATGTGTTGATTAAATGAAGGTTGAGACAGACGAGATCTCGTCAGGGCATCAAAACAGGCAGGAGTTCTAACATTTGTGATCATGAAAAACCGACTTGCATTCATCCCATCCCAGTGCCAGACAATCCTTATTTCCAGCCCCCTGAAGTCATCCTTGGGTAAATGATGTGGGACAATGCAGTTCCCAATGTGACTTCATAGGTCAAACTTAATTAGGCAGAAACAACTTTCCCAAACAGCACCCGTCCCCTGACACTCAGCTCCACAGCTGTCTGGTGACAGGATGCCCACACCGCCTTGGTTTAATTCGTTATCCAAGACAATACCACCTTCGTTTGGATCCTGAATGAATGGCTTCCATTCCAGGGGCAAAGGTTGCCTCTACTATCCTATAAGACGGAATATAAAGCAATTCTGTTCTAAATATTTCAACTGTTGCCGACATCCCTTTTCTCAGCTCAGCAGGCATGTTTGGATTGAGGTTTCATTGATCATCGGTCATCAGAACTCGGAGAATGTGGCTGGGCTGTTTGCAAAGGAATTTATTAAGGAATCACTCCAGCAGGTCTAGTTTCCCTATCTTCGTGTAAGTAATATTTGCCATCACCTGGCATTTCAGATTATAAGTGTTATGTGACTCCCCTGGTGTTGGAAGGAGGTTTGGAAGCAACTGTGTAGATCCTGTTAGTCATGTGTTTCTATGGTTATTTATAAATATTATGACCGACCTTAGTCAATATATGATGATTACAAATTATTATTTTCTTAATTGCCAGGAGCTGTTTTCTTCTAGAGGTCATTTAGGAGGATTTGCAAATTCAGTTGACTCTGATGAATGTAACTTACCAGACAGAAAATATTAACAGGGTCAAGATTTTGGCAATTAGGTTGAGATTCAGACTCCAGCTTGCTGTGAAGAGTGAGAAAAGAATGAATAAGAGCAAAAAGGAAGGTTCTTTTGACTATGTCTTGGAGAAGGTATTTATTTACAAGCATGAACAAAATAACCCTCAAGAGAAAAATCATCTCTATACTGTGTGAATCCATGGAAAGTCTGTTGTAACATAACTCTCTTCTAGGTCTGACATTACACAAGATAGAATTAGGAAGTTTCTCATATCCTTACAAACTACTACATCATTGGCAAAGACCAACTATACAGGCTCAGTAAAGGGCCATATTGGCTAGAATGCAAACATGAAATGGGAAGGACATTCACCAATGTGTGCTGAGAAATTCAGCTGATGCTTCATGTAGAATATATAACGTTTGCTTTGAACCATTGGCCAGGCTCAACGTAGCTCAAGACTTTACCAAGCGATTCTTAGAGTTTTAAGGATATTAAGTGAATGGCTAACTAAGTATTGGAGTAAAAGACTTAGTAGCTGGGCTTGTTTGTACCATAAACATGAGGCAGAGGAAAATTATTCGGTTAAAATTGAACCACAAAGGTGGAAAAGACTCTCACGTCTTTTCTGTACCTTTTTTAAAAAAATCATCCCTCTTTTTGCTAAATAGAACAGGTGCAACCAAACTAAGTATTAACAACTCTAATAAGCACCCCTTGTAAACAGCCACAATAGCAATGCAACATTTTAAGGTCTTAATTGTTGCTTTTGTACATCTGATATTTTTGATGCATCTGTAAGGCATTTGTTCAGTGAATGTCTTAACGTGCTTTCCTGTAGGTATGGCAGTATTGTTTTTGTCAGTTTGGTTCTCTGCCCCAGACAGTAAGCGGGCTCAAGACACAAGAAAAAAGTAATTAACTCTGAATTCTTCTCTTTTGCCAGTTTAACCCCTCTGTTGAGTCAAGCTATGTCTATATCCATATCCATCTATATTCTTATTTTGCTGCTGAAGAAGCTAAGGTTCAAAAATTTTTTTCAAATCTCCCAACTTGGATTTGAAAGAACTTGGATTTGCACCCAAGTCTGTGACTTTTAAACTATGTTTTTCTATTATATGAGGATTCCAGGATAAAAATTATTATTAAAGCTATAAAAATAATTATTATACTTAATTTTAACATGTTCTTACATTTTTAAATTTTACTGTTAATTATGATGATTGATTGTTTTTTCATATATATCAGTGATATTGTAAGCAAAACAGAAGTGAGTCCATTTAAAGAAAGATGTTGATCAGTAATTGTATAGATGGCAGGTACATATGGTAAAAAACTGGAGGAGATATGTGCTTGAAAACCCCATGCTATATCTTAGTGCCTGCAACTTGCAGGTAAAGGAAATAAATCTGTCTCCTGAAATCAGGAAACATTAGAGTTAAAAGGAAACTAGGGAGAAATATTTCCAAATTGCCCTCCTTCCATTACTTTATAGATAGGAAAATTAAAAGTTGGAAAGTCATTGACTGCTAAATAGCAGTCACACAGATATTGTTGGGGAAAAACTGTGTTTTGAATTTCATGCACAGGCTTGGAAGAGGGTCTTTATTTGAAATATAGATTTCAGAAACAGGATTCAGAGTTCCTCTGAGAATATGCCAGCAAAGTATTAGCTATCACTACTGATCTGGAATCCATTCCAATCAGCAGGTACTGCACAGATTGAGGTCTGATAATGTACTAAGATATATTTTTTTCTTCAGCTAAATTCTCTAATGATTATGAATCCAATTGAGAAAAATCTTCCAAGTAGTCACTTTTGAAGATGTTACTCTCTGTCCTGTGACCCCGCCATGGTCAAAAATATGTTTGAATCTCCTACTGGTTGAGGCCCCAAGCTCACACATCTATGCATGCATTTGACAAAGACTTAGCAAGTGTCTGTTATGAGCCAGGCACTGTGAAAGGATTGTGGATCCTGCAAAGAAGGCAAAGTCCATGTTTTCTGACAGCGTATACTCAAATGGAAGAGACCGGCCATTTACAATTAAACAAATCAATAAATAGATAATAACTGATAGGTATTAGTGCTGTAAGAAAAATTAACAAGGTGTTATGGAGCAGAATGAGAAAGGTCCAATTTCCAATAGGAGGATCATTGGAAAAAATGATCACCCTATTGGATGAAATGAAATTTAAGCCGAAGACTTGTAGAAAAGGCAAACCACAGTAAGCTTTTATCCATGGGGGGAAAAGTATTCCAGGGAGAGAAAGAGAGAGAATGGCCTTATAGCCTAAATAAGCAGGTGTGTCTTTAGACTTAAAAAGAAGTCAGACCTCCTAGATATTTCTAAAGAGAGAATGGTAGCTGGCAATGAGGAGAATGAGCCAGATCATAAAGGCATTTGTAGGTCATGGATAGGAGCATAGTTTTTATTCTAAGAACAATGGATTTAGGATAGAGAAGTGGCATAATTTGATTTTAAGTTTTTAAAAGATCCTTCTGGCTGTGATGTGGACAATAAATTGTAGGGGCAAGAGTGGAAATGAAGAAACCCATCTTGAGACAATTGCAGAAGTCTGGGTGAAAATGGTGATGGTTTAGATAGACCGGGAGTTCTCAAGATTGAGAAAAACAGATGGGCATGAGGTATATTTTGGAGAGAAAATTGACAGGACTTGCTGATGGATTGGATGTGGGAGATGTTGGAAAGGGAGAAGTCAAGAATGACTCTCAGGCTGCTGGCTATGGTCACTGGGTTGACAGTAGTGCTGTTTTCAGAGATGGAAAAGGCTGGGGAGAGCCAGGCTTGACGGGGAAACTAAGGACTGTATTTTGGCCATACTAAGCTTGAGATGCCTATGAGACATCCGAGTGGAAATGCTAAATGGATAATTGGATGTTTGAATCTCAGGCTTATAGGAAACACGTGGCCTAAAGACAGAATGTTGAACACTCTCAGCCCATAGATGGCTGGCTTTACGTTCTGGGAGACAATGTAGACATATCTTTCTGAAAATATCTCCACACACAACGCTTTCTATTTTCCTTCGGATTCTAAGAATTTGGATCATCGACCTCTCAATCTTAGTGCTTTCTACCCCCTTTACCTTCTAGCCTTGTCCCCTCCACAAAGTTGTGTCTTTTTAGGTAAATTTCCATTTGTCCCTTCAATCTGTCCAGAAAGCTGCCAAACAGGTCCTTCTCATTTGGGGTGTTTTTAACTACAGCAGAAAAAAAAAAAAAAAAAAAAACCACTAAGGATGGTTTTTAGTAAAAACTGAAAAGTTTTTCTCTTACCATAAATTGAGCTGTCCTGTGACTCTTTCCTCCTAAGGTGCTTCTTGGGACTTAAATTGAAGGTTCTCATTTACCCTTCATCTTTGAATCCATTATTCCTTGGAAGGTTCTGAGAGTCATTTAGAGGTGGAATTTGTATCAACTCAGGATCCCAGATATTGAGGTTTTGAGAAGTCTTCAAAGACTAGTCCAAACTTCCTATGTTACATGTGAGAAAACAAAAATCTAAGTAAAAACTTTAAGTGACTGCCCAACACTCTATTTATACTTGCTTAAAGCTATAGAGAGCTGCCTGCAAGTTCACTTACTATGGGAACCAGAATTGTGT
The DNA here is from genome assembly GCA_963574885.1 of Lepilemur ruficaudatus. NCBI lineage: Eukaryota > Metazoa > Chordata > Mammalia > Primates > Lepilemuridae > Lepilemur > Lepilemur ruficaudatus. The sequence continues at coordinate 6,362 of CAUYRT010041615.1, forward strand.
CTCATTGAAACTGGCCTTTTCCCTAAATCAAAGTTGTATTCACAGAGACTTCACAGGAAGAGGACTTCTGAAGCCAAACCTTATCTATTTACAAGGTGGTCTTGTGACTCCAATAGGGCAGTGCATGAGATAATGTATATAAAAAGCTTTAAAACATTAAACCGCTTTGCATGCTTGGAATTTACATTACTTTTCCCAACATTTTTCTTGTTCTTTGTAATTATTAAATCCACACACGCTCAACTAAGAAAGTTCTGAAAGGAAGAAAAGCACAAAATAAACAAAAATATCTTAATCCCACAACTCTTTGATAATCACAATTTATATTTTGTTACATTTCTTTCTAGACCTTATTTTATACATATAGGGATATATGTGCTTTTGTATGTCTATTTAGGTAGTGTTTACATATTTTCATGTATATGTATATACATTTTTTTATGTTTATATTTACAGTCAGCCCTCCATATCTGTGCGGTCTGTATCCATGGATTCAACCAACTGAAGATCAAAAAATATTTGGAAAAAAAATCACATCTGTGTTGAACATGTCTAGGCTCATTTTTCTTGTCATTGTTTTGTAAACAATATAGTAGAACAATTATTTACATAACATTTACATTGTATTTGGTATTATATGTAGCCTAGCAATGATTTAAAGTACCTGGGAGGATATGTGTAGATTATATGCAAATACTATGTCTTTTTATATCAGGGACTTGAGCATTCATGGATTTTGATACTTATGGGAGGTCCTGGAATGAATCCTCCTGGATACCAAAGGACAACTGTACATTATATACACATACACATGTATATAATATATACACAATTATATATTTTTCTGTTATATATCCTTCTTTAATTTTTCTCTTATATGCATTTTACACACACACACATTCTTGTTGCTGATTCTTTCTTCTACCCTAGGCTACATGAATGCAGCAGACCTACTTCACCTTGTGAGTAGGTCAAGAAAAGTCTGTGATTTTACTTTTTTCAGCTAAATTTCAGGAAAAGCTAAAAGTGCCCTGCCAAGTCTGTTCACTGGACCAATGTGCCCTCCCCTAGATGCTATGAGAGCCAATGGCTCATAGGAGCCCACATACACACACACACACAGACACACACTATGTATGGACACACATGCACACACACACACACACACAGGCAACTGCACAGGAGTATCCAAGCCACCTACCCCAAGGTAGAACCAACTCTGTGATACAATTCATGATCCAGAGCTCCCATAGGATCAGGCCAAAACTAGTATCCAGCTGAGATAATACATTTGCTTAGCTTCTTCCCTTGCCCCATCCTGCTTCCCTCACTTACCTTCCCCTAAAAGTCCTTCCTCAATAAGTTGTTTTAAAAAGTATTTTGGCCAGGTGCAATGGCTCAAGCCTCTAATCCCAGCTACTCAGGAGGCTGAGGCAGGAGGATCGTTTGAGCCCAGGAGTTTGAGGTTGCTATGAGCTAGGCTGACGCCACGGCACTTTAGCCTGGGCAACCGAGTGAGACTCTGTCTCAAAAAAAAAAAAAAAGAAAAAAAAAAGGGTGAGACCTCATTTCTACAAAAAAATGAAAAAATAGCTGGGAGTCATGGTGCATGCCTGTAGTCCTAGCTTCTCAGGAGGCTGAGGCAAGAGGATCACTTGAGCCCCGTAGTTTGAGGTTGCTGTGAGCTATGATAATGCCACTGCACTCTAGCCCAGGTGACAGAGTAAGATTCTGTCTAAAAAAAAAAAAAAAAGTATTTCCATCTCAGACTATGATTTTAAGGAATCTAATTTAAACAAATGTCTTTCGATGTTGGCGGCAGTGGAGAAGTACCCATTGCAATTCCAGAAAAATTCACTGCTCCAAATTTTTAGATATTTCTATTGTACATAATGACCTAACAGGACATGTTAAAGGTGACATTTTTGATATTATCTTAAAGTTAGAAGCTAGCTTTATCTAAATCTATGCATAAAAACATATGCATAAAGACATTTTTATAGGAAAGAGGAGAGCTGCTCATTTAGTACAATGACACAAGCAAAATTTGAGTACTTAATGCATGAGCAATGCACAGATACGTAAGACAGAGGATTTACCTTCCAAAAATTTACATCCTAGCAAAGAAGACAGAGAAATTATATAAATAATAAAGATCAGAGACCTATGACATTCGGAGTAGGTACAATTTGAGGCATTCAAATATTTCCTAATTTGATGAATGTGTTCCTTGAGATTCAGATTCAAAAATTTCTACCAGACTTACACTTGGTTGTGCAGTTTGGGTTCAATGTGGTGCTAGGATATTTTACACATATTATATCAGATAATGCCCCAACAGCACTATAGATGAAGATATTACTGCATTGTCTGAGGTTTCATTATTTCAGATAGTTGAAATAAATATTAAATCCATGAGTTCCAAGAGTAATCTATAAAATAAGTTGCATAAACAAACTTGTGGCATAAATAACATTATTCAAGTAAAAAGATATGAAGTAAAGGATTAAATCTATTTGGAGGGATTAAATGGGAGCTCAGTCATCTGACCCATTACTTCAAGAGTGATGTGTCTATTAACTTAGCTACATAATGAAACTCTCCAAAATACAACAGCCTAAAACAATATTCGTTATTGTTCTCCTGTTGTCAGTGGGCAGTTCTGGACCCTGCCAGGCTTATCCATGTACCTGTAGTCACATGCAACTGGGTCAAGTTCTACTGATCTAAGCTGGACTGTCTCCCAGGGCTGGTTGCAGGCTGAGTAAGAACAGCCTTAGATGGGACGGCTGGAATCTCTTCCACCATGCATCTCATTCTCTAGCAGGCTAATCTGGGCTTCTTCACTTGGCAACTAGGCAGGTCCCTAAAAGAAAGAGCAGAACCATATAAGATCTCTTGAGTTCTGGGCTTGAAACTACTATGCTGTTGAATCTGCAACATTCTATTGATCAGGAGAGTAGAGAAATGAAACCTATCTCTTAATGAAAGAAGCTACAATGTAACTTTGCAAAGGATGCACATACAGAGATGGGTTAAAAATTGGGACCATTATTTACAATCAATCCATCATAAACAGGAAGAATTTAAACATCAGAAGGAAAGAGAAGGCTAAGTATTCATGGCTACGGATAAAAAGAACATAGATTCAAAATGCAACCTTGATAGTTTTTAGATGTAGACCTTGGGAAAGTCACTGAAGTTTCTATGTCTCAATTTTCTTATCAGTAAAACATATGAAAAACCAGTACCCAGCTGGTAGCATTGTTGAGTGAATTAAATTATGTAATCATATGACTCCAGCAATCCTGTGCTGGAGCCAGCAGTGGAGAGCCACAGTGATTAGTGTTAGCATCACCAAAAACCCTGAACCAAGACCAGGAATGACCATAAACTCAACTATGTTTATGGTCTGTTTAGAGAATGACAGGCAGTGTAGAACAGGCTGGCCTCAGAGGCATGGGAAACCCACCATTGTTTTGATTCTCATTCTCAAGTCTTTAAATAATAAATTGATTTTCTTTTCTCCTAACAGCTACCATCTTTCCTCAAATAACCATGCTACTCTGAACTCTAAATTTTGCATTCTAGAAATGCTAGGTATTGTTCTAGAGACCTAAAATGCAGTTTACTGAGATAAGCAAAAAGAACATTAGCCTGTGTGTCAATGAACCTAAAGGTTAAACTCCTTTCCCAACAGTAAATCTTTGTTTTACAAAAATACAAGCATGTTCAAGATCACTACAAAAGAATAAAAACAGATATATGTCAATCAAAGAAAGTGAAAGAACGTGAAATTAGTTTGTAAACCACAGGAGACAAAGGTGAAAGGGGCTTAATGGCCACAATTATAAGGTAACTAAATTTTTTCTCATCTCCACTAAGGCATAATAGTGAACGCAGGCTTAGCCTCGGACTCCAGAGGCTAAACACAAGGAAGAATTCCTTAACAAGCGGGAGTCTCGACACAAGAATGAATGGCTGCGTTTGCGCAATATTCTCCAGAGAGCTCTCAGAACAGGCATGGTTCTCATCTGTCTTTGGTTGACCAGTTAGATGTGGCTGTGGAAAAAATGGATTCACTAGTTGACACAGGGCTCTTCCAGGGCTCTGGCTCTGTGAAACAGACGTTGGTCCATGGATACTGGAAAAACACAATGATGTCTCCTAAATATGTACCTCCCAGGAATTACATCTGGGGCCAAGATTTTGACAAGCACCTAGCATTGTCCAGACTGTGAATATAAGCTCATGGATGTTAATCTTTCTGATGCTACAACACTAGACATGCTCACAAATCATCTGGTGGGAATTCTCAAAGTATGAGGTATAGTGCCCCAAAACTCCCTGGAAACCCTTGGCTATTTAAACACTGGCTATGTAAAAGCTTTGGATATGAGTCTTTAATTCTTTTCTTTTAATTGTTTGGGTAAATACACACATACATTTACCTACAATACTATAATCAGACTGAGGATTTCAAATAGTCATGAAACAATTCAAGTGAGGGTAATTGATACCTTAGGACAGTTTCAGCCCATCTGTTGGCATATTGTGATAACCCAAATGTCCTTCAGTCAGTGAATGGATTACTAAAATTTGTTATATCTATACAATTATATACTGTATTATTCTACAATAAAAATAATGAAGTAGTAATACATTCTGTAACATGGATGAACATTGAAACCATACAAAGTAAAAGAAGTCAGGCACAAAAAATACAATAGACATATTTTAGATGATTTAACTTATATGAAAAGTCTAGAATAGGCAAATCCACAGACATATAAAGTAGAATTTGCCTAGAATTGGGGTTGGTGGGTATGGGAAAAAATGGTATTGACCCTTAATAGATACAGGAGTTTCTTTGTGGGGTGATAAATGTGTTCTAAATTTTTATAGTGGTGATGGTTATAAAACTATGAATATGCTAAAAACTACTGAATTGTATGCTTGAAATGGGTGAATTTTATGATATATGTATTAAATCTCAATAAAGTGGTTAGAAAATCAAAAGTTTAAAAATCTGACTTTTCTTTACCCATCAGAGTACAAAACCCCACGATCATATCCATGGCCTTATGGTTCCTAACTATGCAATTCCTTCCTGTCGCTGCCTAGAGGGTCCCTTTCTCTCCACATTCTTGGCCAGAGGTTGCTTCTTTCTATCTCATTATACGTTTTTCCTGGTTCTTAGAGGCGGGAGGAACACAAGAACCCAAGCACAGACACCCAGGTACTCAAGTGCTGTGCAAGCCTCTCTCTCTCTCTCTCTCTCTCTCTATATATATATATAGATAGATAGATAGATAGATAGATAGATATCTTGTCTGCTAACATCCTATTGGTCAAAGCAAGTCACATGGCACAGAAAATTATACCTCACTCACCATGAAGCTGAAATGTGGGAAGACTAAGCAGAACATCAATATGGTGGGGAAATACTACAGGTAGAAGGCAGGGGTAGAGGAGTAAATATTTTCTGGACAATAATCTAATCTACCACAGTTCTTAATGTATGTTTAACTTGCACCCCCAAATCATGATTGGTTGAAGTCAAGAAGCAAAAAGGCATTAATTACGACTGAGAGATTACAGAAACTATAGTAATTGTGTAAGCTTTTCTCAATACAATCAGCACCCGATCAGCACACTGAGTTTTTCTAATTAAAATGCCTGCAGACCAAATCAGAGCAGCTTTAGCTCTTGAAAAATCTGTGATAAAAAAGGAAAAAAAATTAAGCAGGAATTATATGCAATTTGGTTTTTTATTTAACATGAATGAAGAAGTTCCAGAGGTACCCTCTGTTTGAAAATAGAATACTAAGCCACTCTCTTAACACATAGAAAAAAACACAATAGTTTAGAAAAATAGACCAGCTAACTTCTAATTAAAAATGGTAATATTTGGAGAGAGAGAGAGAGAGAGAGAGAGAGAGAGATTTTAATTTAAGAAACTGGCTCACATAATTGCAGGGGTTATGTCTGAAACCTGTAGAATAAGTGGGCAGGCGGAAAATCCAGGTAAAAGTTGATGTTGCAGTCTTCACTCCGAAGACTGGAAACTCAGGCATGATTTCTAGGCTACAGGCTAGATGTGGGGAGCCGGCAGCACAGGGATCCCGCTTGGGAGGCAGCTGTGCCCAGCGCGTGCGCAATTGCTCTCTCCGTCCTGCCTATCACTAGAGAACACGTCCTGGGGGAGGTCCTGGCTGAGGGTACCTAAGTGGAACTCACTTCCCGTTCGGTGTCTCTCGCCATGTATAAGTCGTAGATGTGAAGCTGTGCCAATAAACCGCTGGTGGAAGAACTCCAAAGCTGTTGCGTCCTGATTGCTGGCAGTCTAGGGTGCGACACCCAGCAGTTGCCTAATTGTGGATGTAATTAGATACTCTGCACCCTCAAAATTAGCAAGTGGGTAATTGTGCCTGTAATTATCAACTGTACCCGTGGTAATTAACCGTATGAGTGATTTTTTGTTATGCAAGTCATTGTGGATGCAAATTTGTGCCCAAGAAAAGGCTGGCGAGGGGCTGGGGGGAGGGAGTCGGAAGAACCAGCTCTGCCTAGGGTTGGGTGAGGGGAAGGTGTTGCCCAGGAGGTGCCCAGCCCGCTCTGTCTGTCCTGACCATCTCCTGGGGTGGCAGTGGGGCTGCAGGGTGGGGCAGTGGCTGGGGGCTCAGGTCCGACTGTGCCGCTGACCAGCGGGGGTCCTAGAGGCTGCTCAGCCTCAACGCCTCCACAGGCCCGGGGTGGTCGGCACAGGTGCCTGGTGCCAGCACTGTTAGCAGGGGCGCCACTCTGTGCCTTTGTGACAGGGAGGTGTGAGCCACTGCTGGGGCCCCTCCAGGGTGAACTCAGGCCAGTGGGCAAGGCAGGCTGGGTCATGTGACCGGGCCAGTTGGAGAGCTTCCAAGGACCCCAGAGCCTGGTATGGTGGGACCTGCTCGCGTCTGGGTTCACAGCCTGGGGGGCTGGGGCTCTATGATGAGAGGTGAATCTGGGTGCACTGGCCTGGGGGAGATGAGCAGGGGGAGCAGGGTGCCGCCTCCTTGGCAGAGGCCGGTGAGCCCACAAACTCCAGGTTTGCTGGGCTCCTATGCAAGTGGCACAGGTTGGTCTTGCTGGGATAGGCACCTGCCAGGCGCCCCTCAGGGAAGGTCAGGCCTGGGTGTCCCACGAAGGACATGCATCTGGGCCCAGCTCTGTTCCTCACCCTCGAGGGGCCCCCAGGCCAGCTGGGGAGGCGTGAGGGTGTCCCCTGTGGGCAGTGCTCACAGCAGACCCACCTCGGAGCCACGGGCCACGGCGGGGTCCAGGTCCATGCGGTGCACGGGGAGGGGGCCTCCTCTGGGTGGCCGGCGTGGCAGGGCAGCCGGGGCAGTAGGATGGCCGCCTGCAGCTGCTCACAGCGAGTGAGTGGCCCCCACAAGGCCTGACCGGGCTGCTCGGGTCTCCATCTTCCACAGCCAGGCAGGAGTTGGGAGCAGAGGCCTGTACCCGGAGTCCCAGCCCATAAGGCACATGCTGACCGCTGAGGGCCTCCAAGGCCCGGCCCAGGACGGGGCATTTCCTGGGGACACTGGGGGACTCTGAAGGTCCAGCACACGCGGCAGAGACCTGTGAACCAGGCCAAGCTCACACCAAACATGACGCGTTCTCCTTTGCCCCACGACCCTGCCGCCCTGTGACCGTGCCCTGCTTCCGAGGCGGCGCCTTTAGCTGCACCCGCCAGAGGGGACAACGCCATTGGAGACAGGTGAGCGCTCTGCGGGGCGTCCTCTGTGAGAGCAGTGACCCATCGTGAGGGGACAGCCGAGCCACTTGGGTCAGCAGCCCTATAAGGGCTGGGGGACTGGCAAGGCCCTTTGTGGCCTGAGCCTTCACCCGGTGAGGACACCTGGACGCGCCGTCTGTGGAACAGGCGGGACCCGCTGCACCCTGGCGGCACCGTGGCCTGGACCACCCCCTTCCCAGTCTCAAGACTGCCGAGGAATGAGGACTGTTGTTTGCAAATTACCCAGAACCATGTGTGAGGTTATAACAGCACGCACAGGCTAAGACAGCCGGTGAGTGTGGACGTGGGCCGCCGCCGGGGCTGGTTAGTGTGGACGAGGGCCGGCTCCCTGGGCCGGTCGGTGTGGATAATGGCCTGGTCTCCTGTGGTTGCGCAGGCGTGGGCGAGTGTCTCACAGGTGTTCTGTTCTGCCGTTGTCTGCGTGTCTGTCTCTTACCTGGTCTCGTCTCTCCTGTGCTTAGACTCCGCCTTTCTGGGCTTGAGTGCGGTGGCTCCGCCCCTAGAGCCGTGGGCCATCCCCAGTCTCCGCCTGCGTCTCTGACTCACCCCCAGGGCTGCGGGTGACAGCGGGGGGCCCCCCCACGATGGAGCAGATGGCAGCAGAACCCGCCTACCGCAGCCACGGTCTGCAAGGGGGTGCGCCGCACAGACGGCGCCAGAGGGCGGGGCATCGCGCCTCTGTGAGGTCAGGACGGCGCTTTGGTGGGAGTGGATCTTTCCTTGGTCTGGGTGCTGGTTACTTGTGCAGATTCCCTTTACGAAAATTTGCTTAGGATCCATCTGCTTTCCTGCAAGTATGTTATACATCAGTAAACGTGGTCATGCCAGCAAAAGAGATGCGCAAACAAGGTTGGGTTTTAGGTGGCAGTTAGGCTTGTGCCCCACGGTGAGGAGAACCCAGAGCACCTGACGGTGCTCTCTTCTTAGAGGAAATGGAAGAGAAAACCTTCTCTGCTGGGTGCCACTGCTGTTGGAGGCCGGGTGCTGAGGCACCCCAAATCCTCTCCCTGCGGCACCCCACCCCGGGGGACACAGCGTGGCTCTGAGCCTCCCCCAGTGCGCTGGCACGTGGGTCCTCTCGCTGCCTCCCAGCGGCGGAGGCGTATTTAGGCGTCTCTGCTGTCAAGGCAGAGCCAGGGGGACGCAGGTGGCTCCAGGGCTCCCCTTCTCAAGGTGGGAGCAGAGGCCGCCTGCACTGGAAGCTGTTGGCAGGTTTCTGGGCCCCAAAGGATGCACGGAGCACAGCTGGGATGTGAGACTGTGTTTGGTAGACTCCTCACACAATTGTGTGTGTGTGTGTGTGTGTGTGTGTGTATATATATATTTTTTGTTGTTGTTGTTGTTGTTGTTAAGAGGCAGGGTCTTGCTCTGTTGCCCAGGCTGGAGTACATCATAGCTCACTGCAGCCTCCACCTCCTGGGTTGCAGTGATCCTCCTGCCTCAGCCTCCTGGGTAGCTGGGACTACAGGTGTGCGCCACCATACTTGGCTAATTTTTCTGTTGTTTATAAAGACAAGATCGTGCTATGTTGCCCAGGCTGCTCTCAAACTCCTGGGCTCATGTGCTCTTCCTGCTTTAGCCTCCCAAAGTGCTGGGATCACAGGAGTGAGCCACTGTGCCTGGCCTTGATTCTACTTTCAAAAAATTAACTTCTCAAAGACTTTTCAGTAAATGATGCTGGAACAACTGGGTATAGTGAGTCTGGACTTTAACCCCACACCACACCCGAGTATTAATTTGAGATGCATCATAGACTTAAGTGTAAAAGCTAAAACTATGAACTGTAAATCTTCTAGAAGAAAATATAGGAGAATATCTCTGTGACCTTGAGGTAGGCAAAGATTTCCTAGGACCAAAAAGTTGAACCATAAAAGGAAAAAAGTAAATGAACTGGACCTCATTAAAACAGAGTGTTTCTGCTCGGCAAAAGAAACATTAATCAGTCCATTTTCTGTTGCTTATAACAGAATACCTGAAACTGGGTAATTGATACAGAAAAGGAATTTATTTCTTACAGTCATGGAGGCTGGGAAGCCCCAGGTGAGGCCACACCTGGTGAGGCCCTTCCTGCTGGTGGGGACTCTGCAGAGTTCCAAGGTGGCCCAGAAGGGCTAGTTCAGGTCTCTCCTCCTTGTCCCCTCCAGACACCGGCTCCCCTCCCACGAAAACCTAATAATCTGTCGGCCCATTAGCCCATTAACTCAAGAGTGGATTAATCCATTCACGAGGGCAGAGCCCTCAGAACCCAGTCACCTCCTGAAGGCCCTGCCTCTCCATCATGCCACTCTGGGGACTAAGTTTCAACATGAGTTTTGCAGGGCACGTTCAAGCCAGAGCAGTGTTAAGAAAACAGAGTCTGGGAGAAAACCGCTTTGATCACGAGCACGTGGCGAGGGCTTCTCTGCAGAGCAGAGCTGTCCACGGAAATAGAACGTGAGCCACAAATGCAACCACAGGTGCAATTTTAGATGTTCCAGGAGTCACGCTGAGGAGTAAAATGCTCTTTTTGGAAAACCAAATATTCAGTTATTTTACAAAATCACTTAGGGGCCCTAAGGACGCACTGGCCTGCCTGCTGGATGGTCCTGGCTAAACGCCTCGCCCACTCTTAGAAGCCTTGGAGGGAAACTCGCTCAGAGAGGGCAAGCTGCCTGGCCAGGGTCACGCAGCGGCGTCTTGGCGGTCCTGATGGCAGGCCGGCCCAGCACCCTGGCCACCTGGCCCAGCTCTGTGGGGCCTCTTTGGCTGGGCAGAGCAGGGGCCTTGTTGCCACGGCCTGGTTCTGGGGCTTGGATTCCCTGGAGGTCAGACCAGTGGCCACGTGTGGAGGCGGTGGCCTTGCCCGAAAGGTGCTCCAGGCTCTGCCTGCGGTCACGTGTCCAACCACCTGGCCCTGCACCGGCCTGTGTGGGCGGCTGGTTCCAGCACCTGTGCCCTCAGTGGTGCGCTTGGCCTGGGGTTGGTGCAGGCTCCCCTCCCACCCAGCGCTGTGGAGCAGTGAGGGGCCTCCCGTGCCTCTCAGTCCCGGCTCCGTGATGCAAAAGATCAAAAGGCCCCCGTTGTTGGTGAGAAGGAGTGAGGCTGTCCCCAGACCGTGATGCAAAGCTCCTGCTCCCGAGCTGCACTGCCGGCGGGAGGTCCCTTCTCTCCCGGGCAATGGGGGCTCCAGGTGGCATCCCCCACCTGGGTCCCTTCGCCCAGACCCCAGCCCTCTGCTCCTCCAGTCACTGGAAGCTTCCATCTGCTCAGGTCTCCCCCCTGCCAGACCCCATTTGCTGACCTGTCTGGAGCCCCTCCCCCACCCGGGTGTTTGCAGGGCCCCCTCCACCCCAGCACTGCTCTTATAAGGGAGGCGGTGGAGGGTCTCCAGGGTGGTCTCCACTGCTTGGGGCAGGGCCCGGTGGGCCTGCGGAGTTGGGGCTGGGCTGGGCCTGACCTTGGCCCTCCAGGGTGGAGTGGCTAAGCCCGCATGTCCAGCCGGCTCTCTGTGTGTGGCCCTTGGGGACACCTGGGCTGTCGGTGCCCACTGCTCTGGGTCACCCTGCTGGCTCTGTGTCCCTGGAAGCCTGCCCAGGGCCACTGGGAGGCCTGAGTTCAAATCCTGCCTCAGTTTCCTCATGTGTAAAGTGGGGTGACCGTAGTGGCCCTTCCATGGCTGATTCTGTGGGACTTAGAGTAGGGCCTGGGGATGGGCTTGGTGCCGTCCGAGCCTGGAGCGCCCACCAGCCTCGGTGTGTGGAAGCCCCGTCCCCAGGGCATCGTGCTGGGGAAGCCCCCGGAGCACGTGTCCCCTCCCCTAGAGAGGAGGAGGCCTGGACATGTTCCCTGAGTTGCCCTCTGGGGACCAGTGGTCTGACCCCCTCAGCTGAGAGGTGACGCTGGGTCACGTGCCGGCAGACTAGCCAGGTCACTTCAGCCGCCTGAGCCCCAGTGGATGGGGGACAAGGCTGCTCAGGCCCGTGCCCACCCTGGGGGTTCCAGGGTGATGTGAGACCAGCCCCTGGTGCCCAGGAGGCCTGGCTCAGGGACCCGGGCCTTGTCACATCCCCTGCCCAGGCCCAGGCTGTGGTGGGAAAGAGGAAGGTGGGAAGAGGGGAGGGGGGAAGGGTGAGGAGGACGCTCCGCTGCAGGGAGGCCCTCGCGGGAGGCTGGGGGGTGGGGAGACGCCTGCCTGGCAGGGAGAGACCCACCGGGCACCAGCCCACTGGCGTGGGGGGCTCTGGTCTGGGTGTTACCTGTTGAGTCTGCTGTGGCTGGGGAGGGTTTGCACAGGGAAGCGTGGGCAGCCAGAGGCCCGTGCATGTGTGCGTGTGTGTGTGCGCGTGTGTGTGCACGCGTGTGCGCCTGCACTTCAGTCCTTGTTGCGCCGTGCCCCCCACAACAGGGGGAGGAGTCCGCAGGGCCGCAGACCACGTGTTCGCCCCTCCGGACCGCTCTCTGGGAACTAGGACCCTGCAACTCCTCCTGGAGTGCCTTGGGCCCCTCCCGGGCTAGCACAGGCCTCTTCTGCAGGCGTGTTCCCACGCGGTCGTCTGTGCTAAGGGCCGAGGGATGTATGGGGGGGTGAGGTGAAGCTGGGAAAGGCTGGGTGGGGGTGCCTGCACCCGCACGCAGGTGCCTCGCAGGGCGGACAGAGCGGGGTGGGAGGGGACGGGCGGAAGGCTGGGCTCCTTCCCTGCAGCCACCTCTGGGCACCAAACTCCGAGGGGTCCGCAGAATCTGCATTTGGGCCGGGCCTTCTGCGTGTCGCGGAGCCGTGTTTGCCAAGGTGGGAGGGCAGCTGCTCTTGTTCAGCGATGTGTGAGCTCGATGCGTGACCTGTGTGACTCTGATCTGTTTGGACACCTGGCACGGGGCCTCCCACGTGTGGGTGGGGGTGGGTGGCTGGCGGCTGTCTTTGCAGAGCCCGGGCAGAGGCTGCCGCAGGGCCGGTGCTTGAGGAGGGCAGATCCCACCGGCGCCACCAACCTCCCGTGTCCGCCGCCCGCCGTGCCCTGCCGTCCCCAAACACCGCCCCTTCCTGAGCGCGTGGAAGAAAACGAAGGCAGGCGGCTGCGTCAAAGGGGACTTTATTCGCTCCTCGGAGCAGTGTGCCAACGCCCAGCTCCCCGACACCGCGACCCCACAAAGCCGGCACTCAGCTCAGAACCAAGACCGCCTGGCACTGAAGACACATTGAAAACATCGACTCTCTGCCCTTTGTTTTTTCCTTATTTTTTTCTTTTTTGGTACAAAATGATACAAACAACAATACAAAATAGTTGTGCTGTTGACGGTTACAAAAAAAGTCGGAGCGTCTGTCTAACTGCGCCAAGCTCAGAGTTGCAGTGAGAACACATCGTACTCCAGTTTCTTTCCCCAAAACAACCACGGTCATGCGGGCTGCTACACGTTTTGTCCATTTTCAAAAAGAAACATGCAAAAAAAATCAGGATGGAAAAAGGAGAGAAAGGAGACGTGGAACGCGTCCGATTGTACACAGAGGTGGGTCCCCGGGCGGGCGGCAGCGCAGAGCCTACTTATGTACACCGCGGCGCTCTGCGAGCGGGGCCGGCTCGGAGCTTTCCGTGCTGATCCTTTTAGCATCGGCAGAAATGGGAACTCTCTCTCCCCGACTTTTTACCTTGGAGAGAACAGAGTCGTCGCCTCAGTGGACCGTGTGTGTCGGCTGGTGCTCTCCCTAGGGAAACTGAGGCATCTCTGAGGGCCTGACCATTGCCATGACGCTGACACTTTGGTGGCGGGAGGCCTAGCGTTTTCGGTGTGCTGAAAGACACGAGAAAGAGAAACCCAACGGGCCGGGAGTTGGGGTGCCCGGGCCCCAACAGGCGGCGTGGTTCTGCCAGCGCAGGGGAGAAATTCCCTAAAGAAACTAAGCCGCGCCCTAGCCCTCTGCGCTGCGGGTCCCCTGATCAGTCGTATCTACAAGCTACAGAGGAGATGTGTTCACTCGGCTAATGCTAAGTCGAGTAGTTCAGAGGTGACCCGGGAGGGCGGGGGAGCCCTGTCTTCCTCTGGCCCCCGGGGCTGGCTGGGGTGGGGGAGGAGAGCGGTCCAGCTGTCGGGCAGCAGGGATGGGCTGGGAAGCCCGCGGCGCCCCCCCAGCTGGGGCCTCGGCTCCAGCCTGCGTGACTTGGGCAGAGTGCTGGGGACTTGGCAGTGACAGGCGTCAGGAGCGGAGGGGCTGGAGGGAGGCAGGTGCAGACACGTGCCCAGTGCTCCTGGGAGCCAGCGCCATCGGGGTCTCCTGGGAGCCCAGGCCGGCCTCAGGGTTTCAGAGACAAGAGTCGCAGCCACACTGAGGACAACCCACTCACACTCCTCAGGCTCAGGACTCGGACTCAAGGATGATCTTTCCAAAGCAACAAAAACAGAAAATTCCAGCTCCCCTCCTCCGGCCCCACCCGCCACGATCCCTCCCTGGCAGGACATGCTCGTTTGCATAGCACAGCTTAGCCGGGAGCTGGTCCCCACAGCACCCCTTGGCCTCTGGGGGTCCCCCGCTCCTGGCCTGGCTGTCTGCACGAGGGGCCCCCCACCCCGGGCAGCCTCGGCAGGGTCGGAGTGGCCAGAGAAGGAGCTTGTGACCCAGCTTGACCCGCCGAGGGGGCACAGAGTGGGTGATGAGTTTGGTTTGGGGAGGGACCCTGACGTCCAATGGGACATGCCACGAGAGTGGCACACGCGTGTGCGCTCGGGCCAAAGCAGTTAAGAGAAGGGGTGACCTTGGCAACGGGAAAGGCCAGAGGCTGAGGAAGGCAACGGACCAGGGACCCGCTGGTGGAGAATGTGCTGCCCCTGCAGGTACCCCGACCGCCCCAGCCCTCGGGGGCTCACCCTGACCCTGAGCAGCAGGTGTGGGTCTTGCTCCCAGGGTGCTCCTTGTCCTTTGTCAATGCTGGGACCTCCCCCCTCTCCCCAAGGGGGGCTCTGGCACTCTCACCCTTCCCTGGGGAGTGTGCTGTCCAGCCTGGGAGAGCCAGGAAGCTGCCCACAGACAGGATTCCCCCGCGAGGGGAGGGGGGCTGCTTCCCGCCCTGCCGCGGTGGCTGCATGCCCAGAAACGGCGTCCAGGAGAGACGCACTGGGCATGTGGCCTTGTCCCGTGTGCAGAGGTGGCCAGAGCTGCCGCAGGAGGTCCCTGGACACAGCCCCTTCTGCTGTCCTCCCCCCCCGTCTGGCAGAGAGTCAAACGCCCACAGCAAGAGCAAGGCCAGCTCTGAGGGACAACGGCACCCCCATTCCTGGGGGCTGCTCACGGCTGACACGGGTCCAGAGGAAAGGAGTTAACGGTTTCTGGTGTGTGGAGCCCAGAGGCAGCTCTGGACGGGTGGGGGGTCTCTCCCCAGCCCTCCGGAGCAGATGGGGAGCCGCAGGCAGGAGCAGAGGGCCACACGGGGTGCAGGAGGGGGACGGGCTGCCAGAAGCCCTGCAGGCCCGAGAGCCTGGCTGTCGTCTCCAGCCGGGAAGAGGTCAGCGTCCCCCACACCTGCAGGGCCCCAGGGGTGGCCAGAGGTGTGGAAAGTGGACAGCGGTTGGGACTGGTGCCTGTTCTTGGGGCCTGGAGTCCAGTGGCAAGGGGTGCAGGTTTGAGCTGTGACTTCTTGGGACAACACACTCTCCTGGCTGGCATTTGGGTGACCGATGGCCCTGATGGGGGCCGTGGCTGGCTAGGGGGCCCGAGGGTGGCTGAGGGTAGAGATGGGAAGGTACAGGGTGGTCCTTGGACCCCGTCCGCCCCAGCTGTTCACGGCATCTGGGAATGGGGGAGGAGCGGCCACAAATGGGGGTGACAGCCAAATCCGCGGTCCTGCCTTGGGCCGTCAGGGCTTGGCCAGCCCCAGGGGACCTTTCTGCTGTGGGAGCCAAAGCCTGAGCCCGGCCCTGGCTGGCTTGGGGACCCCTGGGGGGGCATAGGGCACCCTGACTGTGCACAGCAAAGGCTGCTGGGATTTGGACCCCAAACTTGTTTTTTCAAATGAGCCATCCACTTTCTTAAGACCAATTCAAAAAAGGAAAAAAGACAAGAAAGACACCTTCTCCCCCATTCCCTGACTGACGCCTTCGGAGCTGGGGTGGGCGGGGCGGCTGGAGGTGAACCTGCCTGTCTGCTCTTGGTCACTCCTGAGTTTGAGGGAATCTGACACGTGTACCAAAAGGCACTTTCATTTTTTTTTTTTTTAAAAACAGTGCTTCTGCTCTAAGAAATTCAAGTTAAGACAGGTGCCTCTCGCTCTCCCGCAGTGACAGGGCGGCTACTGATGGGCGGCGCGGCGTGCGTGGCCGGGGGTGAGTGTTCATGCTGGGCGGCTCCGTGCTGGGGAGGGCGGGGGCCTCCGGACACGCTAGCGATGGCGCGGGCGGTCGCGGCACCGCCGCCTCTGCCAGTCCTGCTCCTCCGCCTCGGGTGCGGGGCTCCGTCCGGTCCGAAGACGCGCGGCCGGCTAATCCTCGTCACCGCCTCCGTACATGTCCGCCAGCTTCTTGAACCGGGGCCCCCAGTCGTTGAGGTAATCGTAGTCCTGGTCCCCGGAGCTGGACGAGTTCAGGGAGCTGACGGAGCCCGCGGTGGAGCCGCTGCCCTCGTAGTCAAAGACCAGCAGCGAGTCGTAGGGCGGCGCCGTGGGGTCGTTGTCGGCTGCCCGGAGTCCCTGGGGTCAGGGAGACGCGGGTTAGCGGGAGGCTGTGCTGTCGCCACCCCAGGGACCCCGGGCACCGTGGGAGCTGGGGCGGGAGATGGGGTTGCAGGGCCTGGCATACAGTAGGTGCTCAAGAAGTGCTCTCTGCGTTTCACTGAAGGGCTGTCAGAGAGCTGAGCAGGGAAGGGCGTTTATGAAAACGGAGGCTGGGGGTGTCGGAGGAACAAAGTGGGGTGCCGTGGCGGGAGGGGCGCGGGGCTGGTGGGCGGCCGGCAGGAACGTGGCAGGGGCCACCCCTCCTTCAGCCCTCGCGGCGTGACCTCCGCCGCCGGCACCTGCTCCACGGCGTGCAGCCGGCTGTGGGTGCCCCGGGGAGCAGCCCTCCCTGGAGACTGCGGGCATGGTGGGTACGCGCCCGGGTCCCTCGCCCCGCGGCAGGGCGACTCCATGGTGCGTGTTCTATGCCGGCTCTCGGGGTCCCTTGCAGGAGGGAGCCCCAGGTGCCCACGGTGGTCGTGGCTGGATGGGGCACCGCGCTGGCTCCCTCCCTCCCTGGCCCTCCCTGCCCCCACCTGTGCTCCCCGAGATCAGCCCCCAGATCCTGTCTCTGGGTCTGCTTGTCGGGGAACCCAGGCTGCAAACTGCGACCAGAAGTGAATTCAAGCCGAAAGCAAACTCCGGTGGGCTGAGGAAACATCCCTGGCTCCCGCCTGAGGGTACAGACGTCAAATCGGACGTCGTGAAGGACCCAAGGCCGGGCCCACCTCGCTGCGCCCCTGCGCCCCTGCTCTGGCCTCAGCCGAGAGGCAGGGTCAGCGGCTGTGCGCAGCACTGGGCTCTCACCTTCCAGACTGTTTCCCCAACACCACCCAGGCGAAGCCGGCGCAGGGGGAAGGGCTCAGCTAGTTAATACTCGGTGCAGTTAAGTATCAACGCTTTTGCTAAAAACTGATGCTCACAGGTTCTGGGGCTAAAGAGGGAGGGGGCAAGACGTTTCACGGTAGGAGTCGAGATCCACCGTCCCTCTAGAGATGGAGGAAGGGTCGTGGCTTCACGGCATGTGACGTTTTGGGCGCAGGGAGGGCTGGGTCTGAATTGCACAACCTGCCTCCAGGTGGCCGGGGGCTGGACTCCGACCCCTCCTCCACAGATCGCTGCCTCCATGACTTTCTTTCCTCTTGGGGATATTTTTCTTTGGGTTTATTTTGCTGTCTTTTTTTCTAGCTGCTTGAGTTGAAAGTTCAGCGCTTTAACCCCTGCTCTCTGTTCCCTACCGACGTGTGTGAGGCTGACGCTGACGCCCCGGCTGGCCTGCCCGGTGCCTTTCACTCCGCTCGGTGCTGAATGCTTGGTGGTCCTCATTTTTAATTTCCTCTGAGAGTTATTTAAAAATGGGCTTTTAATTACAGATTGCAGGCCATACTGCGGGGGGTTTTAAGCGTTTATCACGTCAGAGACTGTGTTGCCGGGGCAGCGTCTGCCTTGGGCGGTCGCAGGGATGTCGTCTGTGCCTGGCGGCGACGTGCTTTGTGGAGTGTCCTGAGACATCTCTGTGTGTCTCTGCTGAGTCGACCCCGGGTTATTGTCACTTAACTGGATTCTTGTGACGTCAGGTTCCGACACGGGCCGGGCTGGCGGCGCTGCAGGTGTTTGTGAGCAGCCCAGGGGCCCCCACTGGCCGACAGGGGCCCAGGGACAGGACCCCGCAGGGCCGGTGGGGACAGAGCCGAGACAGCAGCTGTGCGGAGGCGGCTCCCGGGGAGACGTCTGTCCTGGTTCGGGCTGTTCCTCCATTTGCTCCCCCAGGAAGGGCGATGGTGGGGACACAGGAGGGGGGCGTCCTGGACAGAGCCGAGGGCCACCAGGCTGCGCCGTGGCTGGTGCTGCAGGGGCTGCGTGTGCTGCTCGCTGGGTCTCCACCACTAAGTGGCCTCCAAACCCCCCATCAGCTTAGGCATGTGCTCAGGTGGCAGCTCCGGAGGGAGGTCACCTCTGGACCGGCTCCCACCTGCTGTGTCTGGCTGCCCAGGGTGGGAGGCAGTTGGCCCCGGCCTGCCTGAGACCAGGCGTCCCCGGGCTGCGCCTGCCTGGCACTGGGGTGAGTGGAGACAAGCGGGGGACGTGCCGACGGTCGTCGGCCAGGTCTGCAACAGGGTGCCAGGGGCTCCCTGTACCCAAGTGCTGCACCGAAGCCCCGGCTGCTGCCCTAAGTCTTAGGAAGCACCTGCTGTGGCCGAGCCTGGGTGTCAGTCCCCGCCCTGACCAGAGGTCGACGGAGGAGGACGAGGAGGCAGGAACCTGCCCAGGGCCACACGGCTGGCGTGGCAGGGCCAGCCCCGGACCTGGGTCCGACCCCGTCCTCACCCCCACGCGCCGCTCCTGCCTGTGCGTGAGAGCGGGGTTTCATCTCGGGAAAGGACGCCTCCCACGGCCGGGCACCCACCTCGCTGATGAAGTCGCCGATGTCGCCCGGGTGGGGCACCACGGGCCTGGCTGGGTACTGGGGCTCGGCGCCCACCGGCCGCTCGTCCACCCGCCGCACGCCGGGCGCCTTGCTCAGCACGCGCTCCATGGCCTCCGGCTGCTGCAGCTGGCTGAGGTCGTAGTCCTGGGGAGCCAAGCGCAGTCAGGGGGAGGCCGGGCGGGGTGCGGGAGTCTGGGCAGGGGGTGGGGGTTGCAGGGACAGGCAGCAGAATGCTGTGCCCTCGTCCTGCTCCGTGCCTGGACCCTGGGGGCACCTGTCGTTCCGTTTCGTCACCACTCTGCCCCTCCCACGATGCCCGCGTCAGGTGTGGTCTGTGCCGGGCTGCCCTCGGTGGCCTGGTGCTCCAGGTGACCCCACTGCCAGGCCGCTCGGTGACAATGCCCACCCCACGTGCTCAGATGACAGGAGCCGCCCTCCCCCTGCACACCTTCCTGCTGTGCCCTTTGTGGGCCGGGACGCAGTGGGGTTCAGGACTTGCCCCGAGTCCCCCAACAGCCAACCTGGCGACTCCCTGCGGTACCCCCTCCTGGGCGCCGGTCCCTGTCCCTGGCAGCCTCAGCACGTGCCAGTGTCGGGCCAGGGGTGTCTCCGTCCCCACCCACCTGAGCCCCTCCCCTCCCGGGCGCGGGGCAGCACCGCCCAGGCTGTGGCTGCAGGAGGGACAGGGCAAGATGCGGGCATCACAGGCCCCTCGCGGGAGGCACAGCCCAGCCCGGGCTGGAAACGTGGCCGTGGGCGGGGTGAGGTCTGGGAAGCCACCTCCCCATGCCCAACTCTGCACGTCCTGCAAAGAACATGCGACGCCCCCACGCCGAGAAAAAGGCCCAGCGCCCACTGTCGGCTGAGAGCTGGGGCTGGGGCCTGGGCCGGCGGGGCTCACCTGGTCCTCCTCGCCGCCGCCCTCCTCGTCGTACTTGAGGATGTTGTCACGCACGTCGTCCTCAGGGTCGATGAGCAGCTGCTTGGTGTGGCGCTCCTTCTCCCGCCGCTTCATCCACACCACGAACAGCAGGACCATGGCTGCGGGAGGGGCCTCCCGTAAGCAGGGTGCGTGTGCGTGTGCACGCCTCTGTGTGTCCGTGTGGGCACGTATGGGCAGGCAGGCAGAGCACGCATACAAGCATGACCGTGGTGCCTGTGTGTATGCACACGTGCATGCCTGTGCCCTGTGAACATGCACATGCATGTCTGCGTGTTCCATTCATGTCCGTGTAAGCATGTATCCACGTGTATGCACGTATCTGTATACACGCATATGTATGCATGCATGTGTGCCTGTGAGCGCATGGATGTGTGTATGGTGTGTGCACTTGTGTTCATGTGTGTATACGTGCATGTACATCTGTCTGCACAGATCTGTGTGTGCATGTCTCAGTGTGTGTTTGTATGTATTTCACGTGTACTCGTGTACAGGTGTGGGTGTGAATGAGGGCATGCATTTGCACATGTGCATAGTGCGTGTGTGCCGTGTGGTGCACACCTGTGTGCCCGGGATACGTCTGTGTGTGCGGTTTCCGAGGCAGAGCTGGCCGGGCTCACGCCCTCGCTCCTACCCACGGCCCGGGCCCTGGGAGAGCACTTGAGATGTGTATCTACTTATCTCCCTCCTGCACCCCACTGTGGGAGGGGCTGGCTCAGCGCACACCTTGCTGCTGTGGGTGGGGAGGACGGGGGCTGAGGGGCCCACCCGGAAGTCCTTCTGACAGTCACACCTGCCCTCGCGGGAGGAGAGGGCTTTGGCGGAGGAGGTGACAGTGAAGGCGTTTGGGCAGGAGTCACAGAGGAAGGGACAGGGATTCCCCTGCCTGGGGGGGGCTCTGCTGGGGAGGAGGAGACCCTAGAGAGGGGTTTCTGAGTGGCCTCAGGGGTCCCACTCCCGGGGTCCCCTGGGGAGGGGTCTGTGCAGGCTGCAGGGGACGGACAGGCAGCCCTGCCCAGCACCGAGGGGCGAGTAGGCAGCAGATCGGGGGCTTTTCCCAAAACCTGAAGGCCCCAGGCGCAGGCTCAGAAGTTCAGGTGGAAACTGCCGAGAGGCTGCGCCCCTCACCCCACGCTTGTGGATGGAGGGTCCCCTGCCTACCCCGAATCGGCCCCTCCCTGCCCTTTGGTCTGTGCCAGGCCCCGCCCCCCAGACGCTCTGTCAGGGGCTCCTCTGCCCCCAGGAAGGGCCCCTGGACTGTCTGTGCCCTGCTCATCGCTCTGCATGGGCTCAGGGGGGTGACGCTGCCCGCTCCCAGGCCGGCCCCACACCTGACCGACAGTGAGGGAGGCCCCATCTCCTGTTAGCACGTGACCAGCTCAGTGGGGTTTCTGAAAGGGTCACAGCGGAGGAGATGAGGCCAAGAGATGTGGGTTGTGGGGCCAGCCTGGCCCTGCCTGTGCCCAGCCACCCTGGGATGGAGACTGGCCCCTGTGATGCCCCCACCCTGCGCCCGGCCACCGTGGGACGGAGACTGGCCCCTGTGACGTCCCACCCTGCGCCCGGCCACCCTGGGACGGAGACTGGCCCCTGTGACACCCCCACCCTGTGCCCGGCCACCCTGGGATGGAGACTGGCTCTCGACATGCCCCTGTCCCGCCGCCCCCCCCCCCGCCCCTGGCGGCCCTCACGGCGGCGGGAGTGGCTGCCCGTGAGGCGGGCCACCAGGGCGCCCCGGCCCCCGGGGTTGGTTCCGGGGGCTGGGCCTGGCCCGTGCCCCGCGGCCCCCCCCCCCCCGCGCCTGGCTGCACTCACTGAGCAGGATGAGGATGCAGATGAGGATGGCCACGATGGCGCCAGTGCCCAGGCCAGCCGCTGCCACCGCGCCGATGGTGGTGCAGTCGCCATTGTCGTCACACGGGCACACCTTGACTTTGATGATGGACGTGTTGGTCAGGGGCGGGTTCCCGGAGTCTGTGACGATGACGGGGACGTCGTACATCCCGGCCTCCAGGTACAGGATGCGCAGGCTGAGCTGGGCGTAGTCACCTGGGGCAAAGCAACAGCGAACGCTCAGCCCCGCTCCAAGCGAGACTTCCCAAGGAAAGGCCAAGTCTGCTGGCGCGGGAATCTAAAACCTCCGCCGGGCCGACGCACGCCTGCGCACACAGCACGCCACGCCGTTGAGCTAAGAGACGCTGGGGATGCCAGGGAAAGCAATTGCCTGTGGGATGAAGAAATAGTTTCCTGAAAATGTAAAGAGTTTTGCCAAATCAATTAGAAAAAATCCTCCCAAGGAAAGACAGGCAAAGGCGTGGAACGGGCAACGCACAGCGGGAGCAAAACGGCCGACAGACACAGGCGCAGCTCCCACCGGTGTCGAGACGCAGACGGGAAAAACGACTTTGGCCGCGAAATTGGCAAAGTGCTCTTCAGAGCAGCAGTGTTCAGCGTTGGTGAGGGTCTGAGGAGACAGGCCCCTCCTGGTGGAGGGAGACGTCGGGATGACGTTTCTAGAAGGTGTCGTCACACTGCCGCCACGTGCCAGGATTCGGCGCCCGTGCACACGACAGACCCGTGTCTGGAGCCCGCCAGGCAGGGCCTGTCCGCGAGAAGCGGCTCTGCACGGGGCAGGGATGTTCGCAGCCACGGCGAGGACGCGCATGGCTGAGCGTGTCAAAACCACGAGGAACTGGGACGACCCGTGGCCTCCTGGGGAAGGTGCGGGCAGGGGGACAGCTGAAGACTCTTGGGGTGGCTGCGGGAGGGCACAGCCCGACAGCGCTCGCGGAGGCCGTGCCACCCTGGCACGCACCCTGCAGCCACCCGTGGGTGTGGGCCCGAGGCGCGCTCACCGTTCAAGCGGGTGATGGTCCAGTTCTTGCGCACGGCAGCCGGGACGAAGGGCAGCTCGAAGACATAGGGGCCGACGTTGGGGTCCACGTCGGCGTCGGCCGCGGTGATGTTGACGGCGCTCAGGCTGGGCCGCTCGCAGACCTGCGCCTCCTTGGGCAGCAGCTCGGGGGCGTTGTCATTGATGTCGATGAGATAGATCTGGAGGGTCCCCGTGCCGCTGGCTGGCGGGATCCCTGTGGGACGGACGTGGGTGACCACTGGGGGCCAGGCACAGGAACACGCCAACAGTCCCACAGCCAGGTGCAGGGCGTGGCCACCCACCCACACAGCGCGTGCTGGGCTGACCCAGAGCCCTCCGCACCCCACCTGTCAGAGGTGGCCACTCTGCACACCGCCATGCAGGCGTGCAGTGGTGCCAGCCCACCGCTGTGCGCACATGGTGGGAGGCACATTGGCGTGGAGCCCCGCAGGCCACACCCCTACTGACGGTGCAGTGGCTTGAGGTGGTGCTCACAGCCACACGTGGGGCCCGTCCCCTCGGGGGTCCGCGGAGGGGCTCTGAGGACCCTGGCCGTGGGCTCTGCACACACACACCTCTCCCAGCCGGGGGCGTCCGGGACAAACCTGCCCTTCCTCCCTGCACTCGCCGCACCCCACCGCAGGGCTCCTCGGGGCCGGACGCCCTGAGCCCAGACCCTGAACGGGAAGGGGGACCTGCTGTTCCGGGAACGTGGGTGGGGAAGACAGGCGCTCAGGACGTGCTCTGCACGGGGGCAGCCTGGGCCCGCAGCCGGTCCACGGAGGGCCTCGGTGCAGAGCGAGGCGCCTGGCTGAGCCCCCAGTGCCTCTTGGGGGCCACCCTGTCCCTGAAGCCCCATGTGCCCAACGCCTGCCTGAGCCCTAGCCAGCGGGGACGGTGGACGCCTGCCGGGCCACCAGAATCAGGACAGAGAGACGCCCATCCGCCCTCCAGGCTGGAGGAGGCGACTTCAACCCCGTGCTGTGGGCTGAGGCAGGCAGCGCGTGAGGAAAGGTCCTGCGGGATGTCTCTCTGGTCTTCCGGAAGACGCACCAGATGTGTTTAGGGCGACATAGCCTGGCGCGGCCTTTGGCGCCTGCTCCGAGAAGCGGCGGATGTGTGATCAGGACAGGCGCGGGGACAGGTCCTACCAACACGGGAGCTCCCGCTCCGGCTCTGCCGCCAGGCCAGGCCACAGGTGTCCTCCGAGCTTCCCCCGGCTCCACCGACACAGGCCCGGCTCCGTTTACCATCCCTTTCTCCTCTGGCCTCGGGGCTCCTCCTGCTGCAGGGACAGACGCCCCCTCCCGACCAGAGCCTGGTGCTCACAGGCAGCTGCGCAGCCTGGGCTTCACGGACCCCAGGGGTCAGGGCGGTCAGGGAGGTCTACAGGGTGGTCACCATGTCCCACTTTCACCTGCTCCAGGACGAGCTTTTTTGCAACAGCTTCTCTCGCTCCTGAAGCTTCAGCTGTTTCTCAACCCTCCCAGTCCTGCCCTGCCCCGGGGCCTTTGCACATGTTGTTTCCTGACTCTGGGACACTCCTCTCCTGCCCTGTCTTCCCCGGGCTTGCTCCTTCTGGCCCGCGGGTCTTGGTCCCAAGGTCGGCTCCTCATCACCAAGGGGAGGCCCCGGTCCCTCTCCCATCCTCCTGTTTTGTTTTCTTCCAGCACTTCCCTTGACCTGAAGTTGTGTGGCTCTCTGGTTTCTCCCCTGTCTTCCCAGGGTAGAGACAGCTAAGTTGTCCCCATTGTCTGTTTCCTGCTTTCTTTTAATAAAAGAACTGGAATCCCACATTTTATCGGGCAGCAGTGCTGTCCACCTAGAAGCACCTACGTTCCTAGCCCCCTCGTAGCTGGGTGTGTCTGTGTTAAGTTCTGGCCTGTGTGGTGCTTCCTGGAAGTCCTCAGAAAGGCAGGGGCATGCCCGTGCCCTCCTTGCTCCTCCTTCTGTTTGCCAGAAGGTGGATGTGATGGCTGGAGCACCAACAGCCATTCTGGACCACACCAAGCATGGCGGAGTGGCTATAGTGAGCCAGGTTCTCACATCTGACCCAGGCCACCTGCTTCCAGCCTTCTTTTATGTGAGAGGAAATAAGCCTCAATCTTGTTGAAATTACTGTCATTATCATGCAGCTGAACCAGGTTCCAGCTGACACACGGGGATGTCAGCCACGCAAGGGCAGGCCCTGGGCACAAGCCAGCACTCCGGGAACAGCAGTCCGGGAAACGCTGGCCCAGCGCTCACTGCGCCAGACCCTACTTCAGTGCCAGGGTTACACAGACTCGTTTGACTCTCGGAGGTGCTGGACTGACCTCTGGTTCCAGAATCTTCACTCCCACATACTCTGCCAGCACCTTGCTCCTCAAGACACTACCCACGTCCCTCAGAAAGCCCTGAGTGCTCCAGAACCTTCTTCCTGCTGCCTCTGCCCGGCCTGTCCTCAGCCTCCCACCCAGGCTCCTGGGGTCCTCTACTGTCACCAGCCCTGGGCCTCCCCCGCCTTCTTGGGGCCCCCAGGGCCTCTGTCCCTGCCCCTGCTGTGACTGAGGTCGCAGGCGGGTGGGTGGTCACAGCAGGGGTGGCATCCCAGGCGCTGCCTGGGGACGGGGCCTCCCTGCCTTCTCTGGTCCCCTTGCCAGCTGAAGACGCCGAGGCTCGGGTCTGGTTCTACGGCCTCGGTTTCGGGGGGTGGGGAGGAGCCCAGCAGCTGTTCAGGCCGCAGTTAGGCGAGGCCATCAGCCACCATCCCTGACTGCCCTGGCGCCCACGAGTGAGTGACGGCAGGAACCACGGAACAGGGACCAGTGAGTGGGTGACGGCAGTCAGGCGGGATGGCTGGCATGTGGCTGAGCGGAGGGGCAACGCCTGGGGACAGCGAGGGACAAGGAGCCCCTGACTCACGCAGTACAGACAACCCCCAGCCCTCCCTGGCCAGTGCCCTTCCTCGCCCACGGAACCAGCCACAGGACAGCCACGGAGAGAGCTGCCTCCCAGGGCTGGGCTCACCGTTGTCAGCTGCCAGGAAGGTGGCCTCGTAGACGTTGTTTTTGATGTAGAGGGACTCGCGGTCGAGGACGGCTGCCGTGGTGACCTGACCGTTGGTGGCGTTGATGTGCAGCCAGTTTGCCGGGTCCGACAGCTTGGAGTATCTGCGGAGAGGGGAGGCGAGTGAGCAGCTGCCTGGAGCCCCGGCCCTGCTGCCTCTGGGGTGACCTGCCAGCCGCACATCCCGGCACAGGCCAGTGTTTCCGCTCCTCGGAGCACCTGCAGCCGTGCCCACCTCTGGGACAGGCCACGGCAGCGGCCAGTTGTCACTGAGCTCTGGCTGGGGTGGGTGTCCCAACCTGCTGCGAGCCCCACGGACAGCTGTGCCCATCATGTCCATTTCACAGATGGGGACACTGAGGAACAGAGAGGGTAAGCGACTTGCCAAAGTCACACAGCTAGTGAGAGTGCAGCAGGATCAGAACACGCCTCGATGTCTACACACTCCCCACTCCTCCCTCTGCAAACCCCGACGGGGACTCCCGGCGCCAGGCTGTGCCCAGACCAGGGCTGCTGCTGGTCCCTGCCTGGAAAGACACCTCGGGTCAGGAGACCCCACCCACCTGCCGGGGTTTCTGGGTTGTGGGGTTCACTGGGCATTTCAGGACTCTTATGCTTGGAAAGTGGGGGGCCTGAGGGTTGGAAGCCACTTCCGGAGGGCCCAAGGGCAGGGTGCGGGGGGCTGTGCCCTGTGGCCCCACCTCACGGCTTGTTGCATGAACCGGTCAGGGTCCACAGCGGAAAACGTGGTCAGCACGGTGCCCGTGGGCACGCCCTCCTCCAGGCGGATCAGCTTGTGGTTTGAGGGGAAGTAGGGGGCCTCGTTGACGTCCATGACAGAGATGGTCACGCCTGCTGTGGACTGGAAGGACATCTGGATCCCACTGGCCAGGGGCGCCTGGTTGGACACCATCACCGTCAGCATGAAGGCTCTGTTCAGCTCGTAGTCCACGGCCTGGAACGAGAGGCAGGCGGGGTGGGGGTGGCGGGGGCGGCCCGAGGCGGGATACCTGGGCTGGCCGTCTCCTCCCCGCCCCCAGCTGGTGCCGGCTCTTCTCTGCCCCAAGGGGTCCCAGTGCCCGGCTGCCCTGAGCCGGGTTTGGCCCATAGCTGGAGAGAGGGGCTGGGTAGAGGACCCTCGGTCCCCTGTCCCCTGCCACGGTGAGGCAGCGGCTGGGCCCCCCGTGCTACAGCCCCTGCCAGTGGCTCCTCTTCTGGCCCTGGGCCCCCATTGCCTCCCTGCTTGTCCGGGGTGCCTCACCAGGCGCCGTGGGCTGAATGGTGGCCCTGAAAGAGGACCCTGCGCACGGGCCGCATTTGGAAACAGGCCTCACGGGTGTAAGTTCAAGGTCTTGAGATGGAGACACGAGACAGAGGCCCTGGTCAGAGCGAGGACCAGGGACATTCGAGGCACACGGCGTGGGGGCGGCCGTGTGCAGACAGCGGTGGGGTCTGGAGCGATGCAGCTCCAAGACGCAGACCCCGCAGATTGCCAGCAACCGCCGAAACCGGACAGGGGCGAGGATGCTCCCTGGAGCCTCCCGAGGGGTCCGGCCCGCCCACGCCCGGCCGCAGACCTCGGGCTCCGGAGCCGCGGGGAGCGCAGGTCCGCGGTTCTGCAGTCGGTCACCAAGCACCAGGCCTGGGACGCGGCGCCGTATTGACGCGCCTCATTACACCCGGCGGTGCGCCAGGCCCCCGACGGGCGGATGCCAGCGTGGTTCTGCAGTCGGTGTTTTATCACAGAAGCCGCGCTCAAGCCTTTCCTACGCGTTGGGGAGGGAGGGAAGTCACGCAGAGACAGCCCGGCCCGTGGAGACGTGTTCCATGGCAAAGCCCGCAACAGCCTCACCGGAAACACGCCACGCTGCGCCACAGGCGCCTACAGGCAGCGTGCGCGGGGTTACACGCCGCAGTGTCATTGCAGAGGCCCCACGGCCACGGGCACCATCTGCCCTGCGTCGCGCAGTGGAGACGGGACTGAGAATGGTCCTGGGGTTGCAGCGGACGGCTCCGGGTGTCGGCGAGCGAGGCGGCAGCACTCGCGGGGTGCGCCCTTCACGTGCGAGAGGGAGAAGAGCACGGCCTTGCACACGTGTGTGATCACACTTGCAGCAAGAAACCCAAACTAGTAAAAATGGGCGTCTGTGATCAGAGGGAGGGAGTGGGTGAAGGTTGCCCCGGGAGCGTGAGTTTGCTGCGCGCGGCTGGCCGTGCAGCTTAGGCTTGGGAGTCATGTATTACCTTACATGCTCACGCCTTAGGTCTGACGGAGAACACCACATATATATAAAGAGCAATCGCCAAAAGTGCAGACGATTAGGAACCACCGAACGAGAGATTAGGTTATTCGGTGTGAAACGTCCTGTTTCCCTAAGAACTGAGACAGTCGGTATCTCTGACATTTCACTCTGGCACTTGCTTCCTGTTTATTGTGAAGCGACGTCCTTGCTGTTTCAAACACACATTGTGGCTTGTGATTATCTTTCAAATTTTTTAGAAATTTGATTTCTCAATTTTTGTGAAATCTTAAGTCAAAAATCGTGTTATTTTCGCATATGAGTCCCGTCGTGGAACCCATGCAGCACAGACAGCTGGAAATATCGACGGAGTGTTTGGGAAGGACGTGGCTGATGAACACACAGTACACTGGCAGTGTTGAGAAGTTCCGTTCTGGTGATTTTAACCTTGAACATGAGCCACGTGGGCGACCGGAGACCGAGGTGGATGATGATGAGCTGACAGCTGTAGCGGAAGCGAATCCATCTCAGCCTACGCGTGAGTCAGCAGCGAGGTCTGACGTCACTACTCCAACAATAAGGGACCATTGGAAACAAGTCGGCAGGTGAAGAAGCTGGATAGATGGTTCCGCGTGAATTGGACGAGCGTCAGAAGAGAAACCGTCCGGCTTGCCTTTCGTTGCTGTCACGGCATAAAGACAAACCATCTCTACACCGTATTGTTGCGTGTGATGAAAAACGGATTCTTTTTGACAATCGCAAGTGTTCAGCACGATGGCTGGATACAGATAAAGTGTGAAACACAGTCCAAAACCAAATATTCACCAAAAATAGCTAACGGTGTCTCTGTGGTGGTCCAGCGCTGGTATTATCCACTACAGCATCATGAAACCTGGTCAGTCGATCACAGCGGGTGCCTCCTGCAGCCAACTGGATGAGATGGTGAGGATGCCTGCGATCAAGCAGCTAAGACTGGTCAGTACAGACAGGCCACCCCTCTCGCAAGGCACCGCCTGACCACGTGTCCCACAAACAACGCTGCTCAAACTACAGGGGCTGGACTTGGAAACTGCCACCCACCGTGTTCACCAGACCTTGCACCAGCTGACCACCCCTTCTTCCAGGCTTGGGACCACTCCTTGCAAGGAAACACATTCCACTCCCAACAAACTGTGGAAAACACCTTTCGTGATTTCATCACCACTCGCTCTCCAGGCTTCTTCGCTGCCGGCGTAAACCAGCTACCGTTAAAATGGCAAAACTGTATCGACAGTTCTCGGACCGACGGCACCGACTCCTGTTTGAGACGTAACAAGCTGCACTTTTGATTCAAAATCGGATGTTTCATATTTAGTGACCCAATACCTGTGTGTGAGCTGGTGACGTGACCCCATGACAGTAATGACTGCACGTGACGGGGCACGTGCGTCCTCACTAGGATTTATTCTAAAGCAACAGTTGCAAAGAAATCTGAAACTCTTTTGGTCTTCTTGCTGTTGATAGTGACTTTGGATTTGTTATTTTTAAGCTGTTAATGTGTACGGTAGGATAAAGTCAATAAGCAACTATGTTGGCATTGTCAGGAACGAAGGTTTTCAGCGTGAGACCCATTGACGTAACCTGAGACGACCAGGGCTGCACAAGCCCCGACGCTGTTCCCTGGCTGCGCCTGCAGAGCACGCCCAGCAGCCTCGGCGGCGCAGCAGCGCTGAGCGCCTCTCGGGCCCGGACGTCGGTCTCTGAACACCGTTCCCTGCTCGGGGAAGCTGACTCTGGAGCAAGGAAGGAAGCCCCAGGCGAACGCGGCGGCTGGTTGGGCCCCCGTGCAAGGAAGCCGCAGGCACAGGCAGCTCGAGGCGGAAGGATGCGGTCGGCCCGTGCGGCCCCCACTTACTGAGGTGGGGCCGTTTCCCATCCACGATAATGACGGCAGCAGATCAAAACACACTGACTGCCCAGAGGTGCACGCACTCTTAAAAATGCAAGACAAAGACCTTTCCCTTATCTCTGGGGCAGCTGAGTCATGGCCTCCGAAGAGACCCAGGTCCCAATCCTGGAACCTGCGACCGTGACCTTCCCGGGCAGAAGGGCCTCTGCAGACGTGGGTGGGCCGAGGATCCGGAGATGAGACTAGTCCGGCGGCGGCAGGAGGGCCGGACCGTCGCCACGGAGAGCGGAGGGTGCGGGATTAGGCTTTTATCTCAGGTTCTGCTGGACTCTGCATCTGTTCTGTGTCCTTCGAAGCAACACAAACTTGTCATCTTACGGTCCTGGGGTTCCAAGGGAGAAAAATCCGTCTCGCTGGGCTGAAGATAAGGCGGCTGCAGGCTGGTGGCAGAGGCTGTCCTCGGGGAGAACCTGTCTCTGCCTTTTCTGCTCCCTGAGGCTGCCAGGCTCCGGCCCTTCCTCTGAGCGTCTCCAAGTCCTGCTCTGTCTCCCTGACCTCTGCTTCTGTCCTCACGTCTCTGACTCTGAGCCTCCCGGTCCCTCTTCCACGGACCCTGTGACTGCCCTGGGTCCACCTGGAGAGCCAGGACGAGCCCTCACCTCGAGATCCTCAACTCAGTTCCGCTGCAGAGTCCCCTTTCCCACCTGCGGCAACACATCCCGGGTTCCCTGAGTCGGGACACAGACACCCCTGCGGGCACGTGATTTCAGCGGCCATGAACCTGTCTTTGAGAGCGATTGCAGGGCCCTCGTTGATGAGGGAGAGCTGTTTTGTACACAGGAATTCCGGGATGCACAGGAACGCTAAATGCTGAGAGCACCTTTCTGCGCGGTAATGAGGAAATTACCGTGGACCTTGGTCTACCACCAACAGATGGCACGACTAAGGGAAGGATGTCGGCGGAGAGCTGCAATCGGCGGGGTCTCGCTTGCCGTCCTGCAGGGAAGCCGACTCTGCAATGCAGGGGTGGGGCTGTCACCACCTGTCCCCCCGCCAGGCTTAGACTGGGAGTGGACAAGCGGACGCCGTGGGCTCCCCGACAGAAACCGAGCTCTGGCCACAAGGCTCCTCCCCAGGGACTGACCCTTCACACCTAAATCCCCGGTTACAAGAAACTCAGGAAATTGGGGGACGAGACACGTGGCACTTGGAGGACGTGAGCTGATACACCTGGAACGTGGGAACTTCACGGGTCGACTGGCTCCATGTCTAACGGGTCAAAGGTGGGTGGAATGTTCTGGATGTATTATAAGAGATTGAAGAGACGTTACAGCCAACTGCAATGCGGGGACCGGGTGTGGGTCACGTTTGGACAACCAGGTTGCAAAGAGACAGTTTAAGGAAAACTCAGGGAAACTGACTATAAACTCGAACTGGATGATGGGAAGGGGCTGTGACCTGTCATATAAGCAAAACGCGTGTTTGAGGGTGACGCGTCCTGACACGTGCAGGAGCGGAGGGTCGTGTGGTCTGAGAATGTAAAAAACACACTTCAGCAAAAAACGCAGCTGAGGCGACGTAGCAGCCCACAAGCAATTACGGTGAAATGTACGTGGCAGGTCCACGGAACGACGCCGGGTTCCCTTACTTCTAGGTGTGCCCAGAAATCTTCGTGATGAAAAGCAAAACACGTTTCTGCTTGGAGAGGAACTTATCCGCTTGCGGAACCAGCTTTCCCGAGAAACCCTGGTTGCTGGGGTGGCTGCAGGCGGGGAGGCTGCCAAGCCGGGCCCCGGCCTGGGGACGCTGAGTGGCGGAGGCGGACGGACCCCAACCAGCCCCGTCACCAGGCGCCCACACCCTCGGCGTTCGAGCTCCGTGAGCATCAGCAGTCACACGTCTGGCCTGTCTGACCCTCGACTTCGCCGCCGCTGCCGCTAGCTAAGGTATTTCAGTGAGAAAGAAGGAAGGTGAGCGCGAGGTGAGTAACATGCGGGGTGGGCGGGGCAGGGAGCTGGGCGGTGACGTTTCAGTTTACACAGAGTGAGAGTCACCCTAATGAACTATAACGAGTGCCATCCCCATCCCCTCGATCAGGAGGCAGAGAGTCCTGTCCCGGGGTCTCCCATGCTGGCCCTGTGGACGGTCGTCCCCACCTGACTTGTTTTCCACCCACAGGTTTATTATGCAAACGGAGGGCTGGCTCCTGGCCCCGCTGCTCCAGGGCCATGGGAGTCCGAGCTGTGGGGTCGCAGAGGCTGGGAGGGGCTGGGAGGGCACACGGCAGCCTCCCCCCTGCTCGCTGGGGAAGACCCCTGCGGCTCCAGCCTGCTCGTTCCTGCCCCAGTCGGGACCCCCTCCCAGGAGCCGTGTTGCCTGGCAACAGGGCCGACCTTCCGCCCTTGTGGCCTTGCAGGGACTAGGAAGTATCTCAAGGTCGCATGTGCCCCTAGAGCAAGAGACAGGCTTTTGTTACACTGCACTCAGGAAAGAGAGGCCCGGTCCCCGGTCCCCGCCCCCCGCCACGGGGCGCGCTGCTGTGCTGACGCCTGGCTCAGAGAACTCCTGGCCGGGGCAGGAATTAAACGCTCATCTTGCCTCTGCTCTAAGAACTCGTTCGAGGTGAACCCGAGGCCCCGAGTGAAGAAGGAGGCCCAGGAAGCATTAGGGTGGAAATGTCACGACATACTCATTTACTTTCAAACACTTCAAAAAATGATTTAGTAGATGTAGCAAAATGTTAGTTACTGAATCTAGGTGGTGGGTACATGAGGGTTCATTTTGCTATTATTTCTGCTTTTCTGTATGTTTAAAAATTTTCATAAAGAAGGTAAAAATAACGAAGGGCCGGGAATGGTGGCGCACGCCTGTGATCCCAGCACTCTGGGAGGCCGAGGCAGGAGGATCGCTTGCGACTGGGAGTTTGAGGTTGCTGTGAGCTAGGCTGACGCCACGGCACTCTAGCCAGGCGACGGATCGAGACTGTGTCTCAAAAATAAATAAATAAGTAAAAATTGTGAAGGGACTTATCAAGATTTTTCAGCAGACTTGGATTACTGACAAACGGAAAAGGATTATTTTGGGAGGCTGAGAAAACAAACAGAGTCCTGTAGAAAATCCATTTTCATCAGGTGGCCGAGGAGCTGATGATCTCCTAATATCCAGCTCCCTTCTCCTCCAGTAGCAGAAGGTTAGAAAATGTGCCCAGTGGACAAGCTATGTTACCCAGAGTCTCCTCTGGCTAAAGATGACCATGTGACTAAACTCTGCCGGTAAGATGTGAGCAAATGTTCTGGGAGGGTCTCCTAATAAAGAAGGGGCAAGTCATCCTTCTCTCTCTTTGCTTTCCTATTGCCTATAAAATTCTCATACTGGCTGGTGCATTAGCAGCCCTTTTGGGCCATGAGGTGTATGAGAGGATGGAATCTTCACACAGCAGGAAAGTGGAGCCAGGGTTTCTGCCGATTGTGGAGCTGTCATATTGGCCCTAACCTCCCGCCTCAGGATTCCTCTTACTTGAGAGAATAAAGTCCACGAATATTTAAACTTCTGTGGCTGAGTCTCTGCTACTGGCAGCTGAATGCAGTTTGCAGATGATACAACTCAAAATTAAACTTGCTTTTTCTTACACTTTGACATATCCTATTTAGCTTTAAGCTCACCTTTCTGTTACCCTGTTATATTGGATATAAAAATATCCAATACTTTCTTGTTCTTTTCTTCTTAGTTCTATTAAAAATTGCTTTGGGAACAGTGGCTGTTAAATTGCTTTCTACTAAGTTGTAAATGACTGATAAGTTTTATTGTATCACCCACAATCTTCCCTTCTGGGGGAATATGAATTGCAAGTGTAGAAAGAGACTTAGGTTGGAGGACTGAATCGCTGCTACTATAATGATAGGCTTATATAAGTAAATTTGAAAATTAAATGGATAATTTTCTAGAAAAGCGTATCTGACCAAAACCATTAAAGAAATGGAACCAGTAGTTACAAATCTCTTCACTCCGAAACAAGGAGAAGTACAAGCAAAATAAAAAACAAGATCTACCCCTGCCCAGTGGCTTGAAAGCAAAGTCCAGCCAGACGTTACAGGGACAGGAAATTACAATGTCACACAACTTGTCCCAGGGATGAAGAAGGTGCCCTCCCCAGCACCTCTTGAGACTAGCCTGTAACCTTGATACAAAATCCCAGAGGAGGATGCTCTGGGAGAGGAAAACTGTAGGCCTAAATTGCTCAGAAAAGGACATGAAAAATCTTCAGATATTAGCAAAACAAACCCTGCAGTGTATTGCAAAATGCTACTTTGTGGCTCAGTTGGATTTATCTCAGGAATGCAAGGATGGTTTAACGCTGGGAATTCTATTAACGGAAATTCACCTATTACTAGATCGAGGGGAGAAACCAAGACATCAGGGAGAGGATGGGAGAGTAATTTTGGGGTGTCTGCAAAGCCCTTGGAAGCACATGACGGGTCCATGTGAGGGTCGTCTCTGCGTCCAGCAGGCTGGACGCAGTCCATCCTCGGCCCGTGGAAGTCAGGGGAGGTGCACACTTTATGCCCAGTGTCATTTCTGTTCAATTGGTCCCAGTGTGTGTGCAGGTGGCAGAACTCAGGGTGCCTGGCAAGGCGCAAGAAGGGCACCCACCTTCACCACGGTGACCATGCCCTCATTGGTGGCCGGGTCCGTGCGGATGCTGAAGTGCCCTGAGGGGTCCCCGCTGATGATGCGGTAGACAGCGTTCCAGTTTGGCGAGTGCGGCTGATCTCGGTCCAGCACGGTGAGGTTTGCCACCACCGTCTCTACGCGGTTTTCAGGGACCTCCCCTGCAAACTGCGAAAGGTAAGAAAAGAGAATGTCACAAACCCGTTTTAAGTGTAAAATACGTACAGAAAAGGGAATGTGTGTACAGCTCAAGGAATTTCCACAAACTGAACTGGTGGAACCAGCCCCCGGATTGGGAAGCAGAGCAGACGGCTGCCTGGCACGTGCAGCACCAGCACCGTGGGCTGCAGCTGGGCAGGGGCCACTGGTTCGGCTGCCACAGCTAAGACCTGCCACCCACAGGGCAGCTACAAGAAGAGACGTTTATTTCATTCCCAGCCTCCGCCCCAAGCCCCTTCCCGGTGCCGAAGTTTCCACCTGTACTGGCTGAATGGTGGCCCCAGAGACTGGCCATCTCTGTCTCCCTAGAACTGTAAATGTCACCTTACATGGAAAAAGATGTGATAGTTAAGGATTTTGAGGCAGGGAGATCATTCTGGACTACCTGGGCAGACCCTAAATGCTGTCACATGCGTCTTTGTAAGAGGGAGGCCGGGGGACTGGACAAGGATGGAGGATAAGGTCACAGATGCTCGGAGGAGAGGCCGCGTGGAGACCCAGGTGGAGGTCGGGGCGAGGCGGCCACAAGCCCAGGAACGCGGAACAGTCGCAGAAGCTGCGAGAGGCTGGATTCTCCCTGCAGGTGCCAGGGGAGGAGACGCCGTGCATTTCAGACTCCGGCCTCCAAACCGTGGGAGGAGGCACTTCCGTTGCTGTGAGGCCTCACTTTGTGGTCAGTGGGTGCAGCAGCCCCCGGACACCGGGGCAGCCACTGCTGGCTGCCAGCGCCATGGACAGGATCACCTGGGTCACCCTC
The DNA here is from genome assembly GCA_963574885.1 of Lepilemur ruficaudatus. Classification (NCBI taxonomy): domain Eukaryota; kingdom Metazoa; phylum Chordata; class Mammalia; order Primates; family Lepilemuridae; genus Lepilemur; species Lepilemur ruficaudatus. Next base: position 41,901 of record CAUYRT010041615.1, read on the forward strand.
TGCGCAGGTGGAACCTTCCGCCTGTGTTCTTCCCCTCCCCCATGGCCCGTAGCTGTGGTCCCTGACCGTGCCCCGTGGTGTGGGTGTGCTGTGACCACGTGGCCTCCTCCCGTTAGGGCGCCAGGAATAGGGCTGTGTGCACGTCTGCCGTGGAGCACCGGACGCCTTCCTGCTGGGAGTGTCCCGGGGAGGGGCAGCGCAGCGTCCTGGCAGGGGGGACTGTTATGGCTGAGCTTGTCCCCGGGAGGGACAGCGCGGCATCCTGGAAGCGGGGACTGTTATGGCTGAGCTTGTCCCCGGGAGGGACGCGCGGCGTCCTGGCAGGAGGGACTGTTATGGCTGAGCTGTGTCCCCGGGGAGTGGCAGTGCGGCATCCTGGCATGGGGGACTGTTACGGCTGAGCTTGTCCCTGGGAGGGACAGCGCGGCGTCCTGGCAGGGGGGACTGTTACGGCTGAGCTGTGTCCCCCACCACCGTACGTTGGAGCCTGATCCCCAATAGCTCAGACGGGGGCTGTGTTTGGAGACAGGACCTTTCAGAGGTGATTAGGTTAAAACGAGGCTGTCGGGGTACACGCGGCGCGGCCCTAGCCGAGAGTCGGGGAGGAGCCCTCGGGTGCAGGCGACGGAAACGTGCCCCAACCGGGGAACCCAGGGCGCAGGGTCTCAGGACGCAGGCGGCAGGTGGCTCGGCGCAAGGGGCCTGGGGCGCTGTCCTTCTCGGCTTCCTGTGGCCAGTCACCCCTGACAGCGAGGCACATCCGTCCCTTAGATCAGGAAGCCGGCCTTCCGGGGGGCAGACTGGCGTGGCCTGCCGGTGGCCAGGGCACGTCCCACGGCACCAGGAGCCGCAAGAAGGGAGTGTGGTGAGCTGGGAAAGGGTGACGGGGCCGGGACGCCGGCGCTGGGTGGCCAACAGACCGCGTCTGCACAGGAGGGTCCTCCACGGCAGAGCAGAGTGGCCCAGAGTGCCGGGTTCGGTGCAGCACCAGGGAGCGGGGGTGGGAGACAAGACGACACAGTCCCCGCTGCCAAGAGCCGTGTTGCGCGAGTGTCTGCCGTGAGTGGGCCGGCGCCAGCGGTGACCGTAGGACGGACCACACCGATGGCGGCTGTCCCTGCTGACCAAGGCCGGCCTCTCTGTCAGTGAACGAATGAATGATTGAATCAATGCGGTCTCTGACTTTCCAGCTTGTGTGAGATGAGGTGTCTCCTCTGGTTCCAGTTGTCGGGGTCAGAGTTGGGGACGTCGCTTGGCCTCCTGGCCCCCAGCACTTCTGAATTTGCCTCTTATTTTCCAGAGACTCGTTTTCCAGCCTCCTCTGGAGCCACACCTGGCCAGCGCCGAGGGGCCGACGAGGTTCTGTGCCTGGCGGTGGAGTCGGGGTCCCTCCTGGTGGGGCGGCCTCCATGCCTGAGGCACCCGGCCCCCGGGACTCTGTGGTCCCCCACATCCTTCAGTGGCTTCCCGCCTGCTTCAGTGACCCGCTGGGGTCTGGGGTCCGACGCCTGCTCCGCTTGGCTCGGGTCTTCCTAAGCAGGGCTTGCGCTGTTGGGGAGACTGAGAGCTCTGTGCCCACCCTTCCCCGACGTCTGGTGACGTTTATACGCAGAGTCTATTTTAATTCATGCAAGTTTAATAAAGGTTCACAAAGAAGGGTCTTCACTGACAAATCTGGTTCAGGATTTCCTTATCCCCCAGCCATAATGACTTTTTAATTTAATTTTTTCAGATTCTCAGGCACAGGGAAAGCTCTGAGCCCCATGGGGGGCCATTGCAGGTCTCTGAGAAAGGAAGAATTCTAAGGGCATGGGATCTCTCGGCTGGACTGTAATCCAGGATTCAAATGCACACCCACCCCAGAGGCAGGTGGGTTTCATCCTCCTCCAAGGGCCTGGCAGCACAGTCCCGGCTCCGCGGCAGAGACCGCAGCGTCCTTGAGGGGCGGATTCCGTAGCCGTAGGTTAGGCTTGGAGCAGAGCAGGGTTTGGGCAAGGACGGCCAGCGTGCAGGGAAACCTGCGTGACAGAACTGCCCACGCAACGTCCAGCGGGACTCGGGACCCCCACGGTGCCTGTGCCGGGCCACGTTGGCCCTGCCCTCGGGGGGGAGAAGCCCAGCTCTCGCGCCTGGCCCCGTCGCCTGCGTGCTGGGCCCTGACATATGGCACCTTCAGCCACCTGCGACTCGGGGTTCCCACGGCTTCCACTTCGCAGTGAAGGAACGGGAACCAGAGGGGTTGAGCGACCCGCCTGCAGTCACACAGCTGAGTGACGCAGCTGGGGCGTCTGAGAACGCAGGGCTTTAGGCGGGGGGAAGCCAAGGCCCAGAGAGGCAAGGGACTTGCCCACAGCCACACAGCGGGTGGGGCAGCCGCAGGAGAGGCCCTGGGACCTCCATGGCACCCCCCACCTCCCAGGTGAGTGCTCGGGCTGCCCCCGGTGATGCCACTAACTGTGCTGCGTCTCCTTCCCCTGTCTGTCTGTCTCTGTCTCTCTCTGTCCCTGCCTCTGTCATCACAGTCATCCCTGTTCCCTAAGGGACAGGCGCCCCCTCCGTGAATGGGGAGGAGGGACCTGCTCTCAGGACACCAAGGGGCCGGTGAGCTCGGGGTGTCGGGGCTGGGTGGGCTGGCGCCTGCAGGACTCCAGGTGCAGTCCCCGGGCTGGACAGTGCCCAGCCGATGCTGTAGTGACCAAAGTTGAGGATGGGCCTCCCACCGTGGGGCCGCGGCGAGGACCAGGCTGACTCCCCTGGACGGGCACAGGGGTTGTTCTGGGGTGGGGTGGCCGTGCACCAGCCCAGAGCCCCAGTGTGGGCGCCAGGGCACTGCCCGTGGCCGGGGGTCTTCGAGGCTGGAGAAGGGCAGAGGGGCTGCTCCTCCTGGTTCCAGCGGCCCCGCGGCACACACGGCCTTACTTACGCGGCCCCTCGTCTGTTTGCCCGTTTGTGCCACCACAGAAAACAGCGTCTGCAACGCACGCGCGCCCCGCGAAACGCCTCTTGCAGCTGCTGAGCTCCGAGGGCGGATGGGTCGTTGCTCCTGCCCCCTGGCCGCGGGGACCACGGCCTCCCGACTCCACGCGGCCCGGCAGGCGCCCTGCAGAAGGGCCTCACCTCGTGACTCCCGCTGGAGCGAGCCCGTCCGTCCTCTTGTCCCGTCTCGCGTTTTCTCGCAGCCAGACCAGTCACGGTGACTCGGTATCTCCGGATAGTGACCCCGCCGACCAGGGGCTTTACCTCGCGTCTGCGCGTGATGGTGGCATCTCCCCGGCCCTGCTCCGCTCCGCGGTCCCAGGAGCAGGTGCCACGTGCGGAAACACACAGCACGCCGCCGTCCTCCCCACCCGGGCCCAGACGCCGCCGCTTCTGCTCCTGTCCTGCTCCCCCGGCCCGTCGCTGGCCCTGACGAGAACCGCAACTGCCGGACCGCGTCTGAGCCCGTGTTGGTGAGGGAGCGGCCTGGGGGAGAGCGCCTCCTCGCCTGGTCCTCACGCCCGGCCCGGGGGGTCTGTCACTTTGTCACCTCAGTCGGCACATTGGACAGCCGGGGCTCCGTCTGTGCCCCGGCCTGGGAGCCGCCTGGGACGTGCCACTGCGGCCCCCGCATCCCACGTTGGCTTCCGCTGGAAAATTCCCAGTGCGGCTGCTCCTTTGGACATGATGTTGTTAAATTTTTATAATTTAAATTAAAATTAATTTTTAATGTTATTTAAATTTAAATTCCATTTTATTTAACTTTAATTTCAATTTATGAAATTTAGTTTTCTATCCAATAAAACAATGACGATTTCTGTCGGGCCTGAGTTCAGAAACCAGAACCGTGGGGTCCGGGGCTCCTAAAACCAGGAGGAACTTGGAGGCTGTTTCCTCTTCCTCCTCCCTTGACAGGAGCCTCGGGGGCAGGAGGCAGGGCCGCCCGCTAAGCCCCTTCCCGAGGCAGCGCTGTTCTGCCAGCGGACACGCAGCGCAAGGAAGCGGTCACAGCAAGGCCAGCTCGGGCGCGGGACCAGGCAGTTAACTAACACGGTGAACGGAAACCTCTTTCCCTGGCTCTCTGGCCCATGCAGCAGGTCGCTGCGTCCCCCTCCAGGAAGACCCAGAGGTTCCCAGCCTTCTTCTCTCCCAGGCAGGCCGCACTCCAGCCCCCCGTGTCAGCAGCTCGTCTCTGCCGGGTGCACGATGACGTTGCTATTGGCGATCACCGGTGACGCGGCACAGCAACTGCCGTGCGACTGCTGTTTTGTTCATTGAGTCTTTCCATGAGCAGGGGCTCTGCCAAGTGGCTGCCCTGCCTTCTGAGGCCCCGAAGTGGCAGGTGGTTCTGAGCACCGCGGGGCCACCCCAGGACAACCCTGGATGACACCCCGGGCCAGGCTCGGGAGCGGGTTTGCGCCATGTGTGGGGCCAGCCCGGCTCCTGGGCACAGGTGGGGATGGATGGTGCCGCCCGTGGCCGCTCCAGGAGGGATGAGCTGGCTCAGGTCAGGCACCAGCGGGCCTGGCACGCACCGTCCTCGGCGGCAGCCGCGTGGCCCTGTGGCTGTTCAGGACCAGGCTCTGCCCGGCACACCCTCTGCGGCCGCTCTCTGGGGCGGGGAGGAAGGACAGCCGCGTCTGTGGCCAGCTGTGGGTGAGGCCCCGCTGAGGTTGGGCCTGGGCATGGGCTGGGGTAGCCGGGCTTGGAGAGGGGCCACCTGTGCCAGGGGCTGTGGCCCTGCGATGCCTTCAGCAAACTGACCCGCCTGCTGCGCCGTGGAAGGAGGGTCTCCTCCCTCCGTGGGTGGCAGAGCTTCTGGGGTCCCATCCCAGGGCTCCTTCATGGGCTGCGGGCTCTGGGCAAGAGACGTACCCTCCACGGGTCCTGGCCCTGATGGGGCTGCCTGGCGGGGGCTGCACAGATGCGGCAGCACTGTCGTGACTGTGACTACATGGACACAGGCCCCATTCGCTTGGCCCTCGAGGGGAGAGAAGCGGGGGACAGGGCTATAGGGGCGGCGTGGACCCCGAGACCCAGCACCCTGGGAGCCCTCGTTGACCCCACCTCCCAGCCCAGCAGCTGCAGCCGGTCTGGAGGGCCCCGGGCTGGGCCCTGCACTCATCGTGTCAGAACCGCCACGTGGGCCCAGGAGGCGGCGCGGAGACACAGCGCTGCTCCCCAAGGATGGGGGAGTCTGGGGGTGTCGGCCGCGGAGCAGGAGACAGCAGAGGCTGGGCCCTCCCCTCCGACTGCAGGGAGGTACAGAGGTGGGGTCGTCGAATGTCTGCTGGCACCGAGGGACCCTGAGGATTTGGGGCAAGGGGACCCTCCTGGCGGCACAGCTGCTCCGCTGGGCTCCAGAGGAGGTGCGGGCTCGGGAGTGCAGAGTTCGGCCCCTGTGAGTGGTGGGCCCCCCGTGGACCCGCAGTGGGACCCGCTGAGTGGACCCCTCTCTGCTGCAGGAGCCACAGAGGGCCAGCCAAGCTCCTCCTGCAGGACGAGCCTGCCAAGGCCATGGGTGTCCCCAAGCAGGGCCCTGCACACGCAGCCACACACACACCTCCAGAAGGGGCTACTCCAGACCTCACAGAGGGCCTCCCCAGGCATGGGTCGGCGCTGGGCTGACGTGGAGCCCAACGCTTCCCCCACAGCAGGGGACCCCCAGGCTGAGCTCCGGCCTCTCCTGCTGCAGACGCTGGGAGCAGAGCCGGCCGCGCCCCCGCCCCGCCTTGCCCAGGCCTTTGGCACCACGGACCTGCCGGACTCCATCAGACGGCTGCAGAAGAGACCGGCACGGGCCACGCATCCCCGTGTGGACGCGAGGGACTCACCGTGCTCGTGGTGAACTCTGGCGGGTTGTCGTTCACGTCTGTCACGGTGATGATGGCCGTGGCGGTGTTGGAGAGGCCGTAGTTCAGGTTCCCCTCCATGTCTGTGGCCTGGACGATGACCGTGTACTGCTGCACCTTCTGGAAGGGACGCGAGTTGGGAAAGAACTGTGAGTCGGTCTGATCTTAACTGAAAAGAAGACATCAGTCCCCAGACGGCAGGGGAAGCTGCTCTCCCTCGCGCTGGGACCGTACGCGGCCAGGGCCCCCGAGACTGTCGGAAGAACTCCTGCCCTTGCCCCGCGCCCGCTGCAGCGTGGCGAGGTCTGACTGCGCGTTCGTCTCGGCGGCCCTGCCCTGGACAGGCGCAGAGCACGCGTGACGCCGAGACACAAAGGAGAACGGAGGCCCCAGGGAGCGCCAGCGCCGCGCTGGGTTTGGGAAACCAGGGAGGGGAAATTTGCAGAGATAGAGGCAATCCGGGGGGACTTTGTTTCTTGCGTGTTTACTTTGTCGCGCGGAGCTGCGGGTCAGAAATTCAAATGGGAAGGAAGGAAGATCCCTCTCCCCACTTTGCAGGTGCGGAGATGCAAGCAGCTTTCCGTGCAAGGACGCAGCCTGAAGGAGCCGTCAGCGTGCAGGTGCAGGTGTGAGGTCTCAAAGGCAAATACAGCTTGATGGGATGAGTGCGTGTTATTAGGCATCGAAGGAGTCTCAGCCCTGCCCCACCCGGCCCTTGCCAGGGGTCCGTCGTGCTGAGTCCCTGAGTCAGCAGAGGTGGATTTCCCACACCCCTTTCTGACCCAGATGACACAGGCTTCTGGTCCCAGAGCTGCTGGGACCACAGCCCGCCTCTCACTGGCACTCTTAGCGGAGGAAGGATTCTGGAGACCAACGTGAAAAGGGACCTTCTGAAATGTCCTCCAAGTGACTGACGCTCCTGCGTCTTGCTCCCCTAAGAGGTTAAGGGAAAAGACCAGTTCCCAGACATGTGGCTCCGTGACACACACTCAGGTTCCATAAATTGGCTCCATAAGGAATTATGAACAGCGGACGGGTCACCAGCATTTTCTCTTTCCATCCAATACCCATCCCTTCCTCCCTCCCTCCCTCCACCCACGCACACACCCATCCATCCATCATCCATCCATCCGTCCTTCCTCCCCCCAGACCAGCCCCTGGCCCGCCCAGCAGCTGGCGACAGATGAATGAATGAGCCCAGTGCCCGCCACGGGCAGGGCGGAGCGCGGGCGTGAGGCGCACGGGGCAGAGCAGGGCACAGTTCGGGGCTGGGCGGGTGAGGGAGGGGAGAAAGCAAACGACAGGAGAGAGACGACGAAAACCCCGCCGGGCCACGTGAGCCACGCGTTCTTGCTCACTGTTTCAGTGACCAGCGTGACGGCCGCGTGGTCAGCGGAGCACATGGTCCTGCCCCACTTCACGGATGGGGACACCGAGTGCAGCGAGAGACAGGCAGTGACACCACCGCTCCAGGGCCACACAGTTGGCGGGGCAGAGGGAGGTGACAGCTGGGGTCCCTGACGCTGGCCCGTGCTCAGGCCTTTGTTACAGACGAAATGCAGATGGCACCAGAGGCGGCCACGGTGACGTTAACCAGGATGCCCCATGGGTCCTTTCTGAACACAGGATGACATCACACAAAGACCGTGGCCACTGCTGCCCTTGACTGGCGACCTTGGCGACAGCACCGTTGGGGTCGGCCTTCCAGGCATGGACCTGGGCGTGTTTGGACATTTGCCTGGCCTGTGGCCTTGTGTGTCTTGGTGCTGCAGAGATCCTGTCCCTGAGGTTCCTCTGCCTCAGGGTCCTGACGGCAAGAAAACGTCCCTCCATGGCCCCCAGAGCAGAGAGCAGCCAGCCCCTCCCCGCAGTCTTCCCTCCACGCCGCCTTCCCCGCACCCATGGGGCCAGCCTCGCTCTCGAGGGCCCAGCAGGGGCAGGAGTCGCCCGTCTCCGAGTCAGGGTCGGCCTCTGGCCAGGACGCTGCAGAGACAGGCTGCGGACGGCGCCAGCCCAGGAGGACAGGCTTGGGAATGCGAATCCCAATGCCAGGGGCCCAAGTCGCCGTGCAAGGGGCGCTGGATGCCGCGTGTGCCCTGCCCGCGTGCACAGGCTGCACCGTGGGAGCTGCCGGCCACTCCGCCGGACGTGGCGTCACTTCAGTCCTGCCCTCCCTGAGGAAGCGGAGTCAGGTTTCCTGAGAGGCGCAGGCGGCCTCACTTTGGAACCTTCTCCGTTTCTTACCCAGGTTTCCCTTGTTCGTTACAAATGTGGTTTTCTTCTCCCTCCCAGGACAGATTTGGAAGCCGGAGCTGCAGGGGGTCTTAGCATCTTTCCAAAGCCGGGCAGGGAAGCCGGCGGGCCCTTCCTCTTCGGAGGGCTGCCCCGCTGCCAGCCTGCACAGGACGCCCCGGGCACCCTGGCCGCCCCGCTCGGCAGCAGGCGCTGCAGGCTGCGCTGCACGATGTGTCTGTGTCGTGGGTCCCCGCCGCAGCGTGGCCGGCCGCAGGGCCAGACTGGAAAGCGAGAGGACGGCACAGGCCGCAGGGACGGGTCTCACCAGAGCGAGAGGAAGGGGAACGTCAACCCCGGGGGAAACTGGGTCTTGTCACCTGACTGCGGCATGACATCATTCTGCTGGTCTTTATTTCTTCAGCTACGGAGTCAGAGCCGGTACACAGAAGCCACCGCGGGGTGCTGTGCTCCGAATACATTGAGAAGAAATAAACCACTTTAGAAACACAGGGACATGTGTGTGTACATGTGCGTGTACACACGTGTGTATGCACGGCATGGATGTATGCACATGTACACGTGTGTATGTGCACTCATATGCATGCACATGAATGTGCACGTTTGTATGCATGTGCATGTGTACAAGAACGTGCGTATGTGAGCACATATGTATGTGCGCACACATGCATGCATTTGTATGCATGTACATGCACGTGTGTACGCCTGTATGCATGTGCTGTGTGCTTGCATAAGCATGTGTGTGTCAGCTGATTGCCACTAGAGGGCGGGCCGGGCTTGGATGTGGGAGGCAGGGCAGGTCCTCCCTGGCCAGGCGGGCCGGGAAGAGAATGCAGCAGGGAAGAAGAGATGTCCGCAGGTCCCAGAAGACCCGGGGCCTTCCCAGGGGTGCCAGGCCGGTTGGGCCCCAGGATTAATTGTGTCTCTGGGACACAGGCAGGCCCCTGACCCCGTCACTGTGGCCGCTGCCCCTTCCAGAATGCAGTCAAGGCCAGTGGGCGTCCCTGTAGACACACGTCCTTGCAGACGTGCCTGGTCTGGTCTGCACTTACTGGGGCTGGGCTGCAGGTGTCCACATGGTTATTTTCAATGGCTCGTGCGGGACTTTGCTTCTTTGCCTAAAGCCCGTTTTGTCCTTTGCTCTGGGCAGGCGACGGGACCCCAAGTCAGCAGCAGGGCAGGGCCTGTGTCCAGGGTGCCCTGGGCCTCCTGGCACCCTGATGGACCGCACCTGCTGTTCATGTACTGAGCGCGGCCTCTGACCGGCCCTGGGGAGACTGGGACATGGTGCCCTCCCCACTTTGCAGATGGTAAACTGAGTCCTAGGAAGGCGCAGGACTGCCTTGAGGCGGGGGCTGGTGAGTGCTGTGCTCCAGAATCCAGCAGCCTCCCCGGCCTCGGGGGACAGACAGACAACCCCGGGCTCAGCTCAGAATCTGCATCCTCCACGCCCCGTGTCGACCCTCCTTGGCGGCGGCTGGCGGGCAGCGGGCAGTCCTGCACGTGTGGGGCTCTGCCGGACACCTGTCAATGTCCTGAGCAGGGCCCCCCATCGAGCCCTCCCTGCTCCTGCTGGGGGCAGAGCACAGGGCAGATGTCCCTGGCGCCAGCCACACCGTCAGCCCTGGAACCGCAGGGAATTCATTAGAAAGCGATGTGGCCGTCTCCGAGTTCGAGAGGAGGGAGGAAACCGCAGTGGCTCGTCCCTGGGGCTTTCACCTCCCTCCCCCTAGCTCAGCGTGTGCATTTTGCAGAACATCCATCAATAATGCAGTCGTGGCCTGCCCTAGAAAGGCATCAAAGCTTCCCGAGCAGAGCGTGCCTGCCCATGCCCGCCTGGGCGGTCAGAATGCCCGGCCAATGACCCAAGGGGCTGGGTCATTTCCTCTTCTCCCTTTGGGGAGGGAGCACAGGGACCGAGAGACCTCCAGGTACAATCCAGCCCGCGGTGGGTCACAGCAAATTGGTCTCACTTGCCAGCTCGTCTTCCTCTGAGACCACAAAGCATATTTGGTGTCTTCAAAACAGGGCTCCGTGAAAATGATTCTAAAACCAGCGGGGGAGAAGAGCCCTGCCGTGCCCCCGCCCGGACCGCCGCCCTCCCCACGCAGACGCTGGGGAGGCCTCCTCCTGCGGAGTCACACTTCCGGACCACCGGGAGCTTCCTGAGGCAAAGGGCAGGCGACCGGTCTTGCCACCAAAGAGCATCCTCTGCCTGAATTTGAACAACGTGACTGTCACTGAAGGCTGGTGATGGGGACGTCGGACAGCAGGGGGCACCATGCGCGTCACTCTCCAGGAAACCTTTCCATCCCTGCCGGTGCAGGGTGCGGGCTCTTGGAAAATTCCGGGAGGTGTCAGTTTTGCTCCCCCAAAGCCTTCCAGACCCCGAGAGGGTTAATCTGCCCACCCTTGCTTGGGAAGGAATCTCAAGTTGGTGAAGGTGACCAGGTGACTGTCACCGTGGACCGAGTTTCATCTTCATCAAGGAGCCGCGGGAAGCGGGTCCGGGAACCACGCAGCTGGGCGCTAATTACGTGGCGCAGCAATCAGGACAGCGCGGCGCGGGGACGCCACTCGCGCCTCCAGAAAGGAGCCTCCATATTAGCACATAAATATTCTAATTAGAGAAGGACGCACGGTGACCGGGATCAGCGAGAGGAGCCTCTTCCAGGAGGCTCGCGAGAGACTCTTGAGCAGCGCGTGTCTTAGCGAAGTCTCTCCTGACATTTTAATCATGTGGAGAGGCTCAATTTGCATACTCTGCCTAATTAGACACCGTGCCAATTACGTGTGTGGATCTTCCCTCCTGGAGACGCCTCTCCCTGTCAGACGGGGGCTGGTGCTGAAAGGAAGTATCTGTGGCGCTTTCCTCCCCAAAGACGGCCTGTTGCCTGAGGGCAGGGGAGAAACCTGCTTGAAGGGGAAAAAAGGAAAAGGAGCCGCCCTGCTGAGGTGCCCTTCTCCAGTCCGGCCGCACAGACGCCCGGCCAGGGCAAGGCGGGCCGGGCCGGTGGGGAGGGGACAGGCCGGGGCTCGGGTCGAGGCAGAACCTGGCTCCGGGGACAGTGACTCGGGCCAGCGAAGGTCTGTCGGGCCCCAGCCGGGCAGGGGCCGCGGGTGGCTTGGGGTCATCCCGCTGGTCACTGATGCCTGAAAGGGAGGGCCCAGAGCCGGGGTCTTAAAACCCGGTGTTGATTGACTGCGTGTCACTGAATATCCCCAGCCAGGGTGTCGGTGGTCGGGCCACCTGCTTCTGCTCCAAGAGTGGTCACCGCGAGCCACTGCTCGGATGTTCCCTGGGAGGCTGGCGAGGGACGAGTGGGCCGCTCGGGACCTAGAGCGCAAACCCACCCGGAACCCAGTGCATCGCGGGAGGGGCGCACACCCCGAGCCGAGCCCCCTGCGGCTCTTGGCGACTTCCGTTCCTTCCACCAGAACCAGCCTCCAATGGCTTTCATTTATTTTATTTATTGTATTTTAAAAAATTTAGGGGGTACAGTGTTTTTTGTGACGTGGATAAAGTCATGGCGTTTAGTGTACCCGTCACCGGCATAGTGCACATTGTACTCGACGGGTAGATTTTTCTCCCTCACCCCGCAGCCTCCCCGCTTCCTGGTGCCCCATGTCCACGGTTGCCCTTCGGACCATACGTGTCCCTCGTCTACTCCCAAGTGTACGTGAGCACGTGTGGCGTTTGTCCTTGCGGTCCTGAGACACTTCACTCAGGAGGATGGTGGTCTCCGGTTCCGGTTTGCTGCGAAAGACACTAGCTCGTTCCTTTTTACGGCCGAGTGCACTCCATGGTGTGGTGTGTGCACACACGCACACGCACACGCACACCCCCCCCACATTTCGCTGTCCACTCATCAGCTGACGGGCACTTGGGTCGATTCCACGTCTTTGCATTGCGGGTTGTGCTGTGACGGACGTTCGGCGCGGGGATCTTTCCTTCGGGTCGATGCCCGGCAGCGGGGTTGCCGGGTCGGGTGCCAGGTCTACTCTGAGGTCTCCGAGGAGTCTCCGTACGGCTCTCCTGGCGGTTGCACCGACTCACATTCCCACCAACAGTGGACAGACGTTCCCTTTGCACCACAGCCTCAGCAGCATCTGCTGCTTTTTCACTCTTTAATGCTGGTGCATCGGACAGGGCTAAGGTGGCATCTCATGGTGGTCGAATTTGCATTTCCCTGATGGTTAGTGATGTTGGGCATTTTTTCACGTTTGCTGGCCATGAGTCTGTCTTCTTTTGAGAAGAGTCTGTTCATACCTTTTGCCCACTTTCTGATGGGGTTGTTTGTTTTGTTCTTACTGATCTGTTTGAGTTCTTTGTCGGTTCTGGATATCAGTCCTTTGTCAGATGTGTGCTTTGTGAATATTTTCTCCTGTTCTATAGGTTGTCTGTTTACTCTGTTGATTATTTCCTTTGCTGTATAGACACTTTTTAGTTTAATTAAGTCCCACTTATTTATTTTTGTTGTTGCTGCGTTTGCTTTTGGGGTCTTAGCCATAAATCCTTTGCCTAGAGCAATGCCTAGAAGAGTTTTTCCTACATTTTCTTCTAGAGTTTTTATAGTTTCACGCCTTACATTTCAGTCTTTACTCCACCTTGAGTTAATTTTTGTGTATGGCAAGAGACAGGGATCCACTTCCCTTCTCCTCCATGCGGCTGTCCAGCTTTCCCAGCATTTATTGAACGGGGGGTCCCTCCCCCAGTGGATGGTTTTGTCTGCCTTGTCAAAAACCAGTTGACCGTAGCTACACGGTTTCGTTTCCGGGTTCTCTATTCTGCTGCGTCGGCCTCTGTGCGCACCTTACACCAGTGCCACGCTGTTTGGGTCACGACAGCCTCGTAGAGTGATCTGAAGTCAGGCAATGCGACGCCTCCAGATTTCTTGTTTTTGCTTAGGATCGCTTTGGCTATTCAGGGTCTTTTCTGGTTCCATGTGGAGTTTAAATCCACTGGGCAGTATGGACATTTTAGCAACGTCGATTCTTCTAATCCATCAGCTTTGAAACAAGCATTTTTGCTCGGAACATTTTGCAGGTGGCCCGGCGGCCGGCTGGCCTCCCTGGGGCCTGGTCAGTAGGTGGAGGTCTCTGAGTGCCCAGGGCTTGGGCTCCCTGGACACCCACGCTGTCACGGCAGGGTGGCAGCAGCTTGGACGATGGTCCACCGTGAAGACGCCAGGCTCCGAGGCAGCGGCTTCCAGGCAGCTCTGAGTGTCCAGGTCCCGAGAGGGGCCGTCAGACCACCCTGGACCTGGAGCTCTGCCGTGGTGGGACCCCGAGAAGCTCGAGGCCATCCCTGCTTTTCTGAGCGCCCCACCCTGCGGCACACACCAGCGGGCCCGTCTGCAAACTGGTGTGGCACCGGCTCAGTGATCTCCCAAAGCAGCCGGCAGTGAGCCCCTGAGAATCGGCTTTGCCGAGTCCTTGTCCCTCCAGCCCATGCAGGGGACTGACCTTGGGTGGCTCCCGATGGCACCCCAACCTACACCATCAGGACAGAGACCCCCTGGGCATTCCGGCCCTGCGTGGCCCAGCCCCCGCCTCACCTCCCGGTCCAGGCCAGCCGCCACCGTCACGATGTCTCCCGTCTCACTGTTGATGGTGAACATGTTCTGGGACGGGCTCTGGGGCGTCTGGGTCACGATCCGGTACCGCACCATCCCGTTGGCCGTGGTGCTGTCGTCAGCGTCGTTGGCGGTGACCGTCATCACGTAGGTGCCTGGAATGGAGAGAGCAGCTCAGACGGAAACGGCCGACACGCAGGCTGCTGCGGCCACGCGCACGCCCGGGCGGGCAGCGCCTCCTCACGCAAAGGGGCCCCCACCCGGCCCACGGGCTGCTGCTGCTTTGGGGGCCCCGGAGAGCCCCGAGGGTGCTCCTCCCTGTGTGCATGAGGTGAGGGGCTCTTGCTACAGCAGCCCTGGGACCTTGCACGATTGTCACATGTCTGGAATATTCTTCAAACTTCCCCACCCGGCCAACTCCCGCTCAGCCCCAGCACTACTTCCCGGACCCCGGACTGAGTCATGGGGCCTGGAATGCTCCCCCTTTCCGGCCTCACCCACTTGCACGTAAACAGGTTTGTGTTTGTTTCCTGCCTGTTTCTTCTGGGAGGTTACAGGCACCACGGGGACGGGTGTCCCTCGTGCTGTGCCCACGTCCCGGCACTCAGATGTCACTGTGAGTATCTGTGTGCGGTGCCCGCAGGCCGGAGGGGCGGGCGGCCTCCCTCTTAGGGGGAGGGTCTGTGAGGGGCCCAAGGCACCGAGAGCAGGTGGGCTGGGGGAGCAAGCCCTGGCCCCCGCCGCCACAGCCCTGCAGGGAAGACCCGGCGCCGGCCCCCACCTGGGCAGGAAGCAGGTGGCTCTTGGCATGTGTGACCAGGAGTTTCTTCAGCTTTCGGCTTCTAGTGAGTAAAAAACTCAGAGCAGAGGCGCCTTATGGACGTGAAGCAGAGCAAGTGCGCAGGGGGGCGGGACCTGTTTGGGGGCACGGGCCCCACGCGCGGGTCTCCAGAGGGGCATGTGGCCGGACCAGGCTGTCCACGCTGCGGGAGGTGACGCTGCCAGGCCCAGCCCCTCCCGCCCACTCCGCACTCCACAAACACACACTTTTCATTGAGGTATGACTCACATACGCCATGAAGTCTGCCCTTTTAAAGTGTTCAATTCAGTGGTTTTCAGCATATTTACACAGTTGTGCAATTATCACCAGAACCTAATCCCAGAACATTTTCATCTTTCCCCATTAATAGTCAGCCCCACCTCCCACAGCCACCGGCAGCCACCGACCGGTTCTGTCTCGATGGCTTTGCCTGTTCCGGACACTCCACAGACACAGAACCTCCACCCCAGGCCGTCTGTGTCTGGACTTTTCCACCAGCCCAATGGTTTCAAGGTTCATTCCCGTTTATGGCTGAATCGTACCCCCCGGTGTGGGGACACGCGCTCCACGGCCATGGCTGAGCCCGTGCGGCGACTCTGCTCAGACGCGAGGACAGGCAGACAGACCTGGCCCTGTCCCTGCACGCTGGCCAGGGGCAGCAAGACAATGGGAAGGGCGTCCTGAGAGGCACTTTGCAGGGAACAAAGGACGCACACGCACAGGCACGGCACACGCACAGGCACGGCAAATGGACGCATGCGATGGCGGAGTAGGAGGACTGCAGGAGCAGAAAGACCCTGAGAGAGGAAGGGAGTGGGCGGGAGGAGGAGGAGGCCCGGGCAGAGGTGCAAAGCCCCTGGGGCAGGGCAGGGCTCTCAGGGCTGAGCCACCGAGGGAAGGGGCGGGGGTGGGGGGGATGGGTTGAGACTCCGACTTCATTCTGGGATCACAGGGAAGCTGTTTCCATTAGGGCAGTGACGTGATCAAGTTTACGTTTTTAAGGCAAGCACATACAGTCCAGAGGCAGTCAGGAGCACCGGGCAGGGAGTGTGTGCAGCTCCAAGGCTCATTTGCTTATTGGGCTTGGCAGAAAACTGGCTGGCATCAGACCAGCAAGATGCGCCCAGGGATCACCCACCAAGACACTTGTTCCCTCGTTCAACATGTCTTTATTAAGTGTCTTCTGGGGAAAAACTGGAAACTTGTGTTTTTTAAAAGCCCTAATAAAAAACGTCTCCAACTAGACCTCACTTCACGAAATAGATACATTTCCAAAGAGTTGTGTGTAAGGCCAATTTTAATGCATTTAATTATCAACAGAATTTCCCCAGAGGTACGCGGTATTTAAAAGAAATCCAGAAAGTTCTGTTTTTAGCAAATGGTGGACTATGTTGTTTTAAACTAATCTTTCTTCCAAGGAAAACCAGAAAAGCGGGACAAAATCTAAACTAATAACATCTGTTTAAATGCACCAGAGACCCACCCAGTGGCAAGGACTTGTGGGACTGGTGGGAAGGAGAACCCGGCCCCTGGGGCCGTCTATTCTCTAAGGCAGTTGCTGATTCCAAGCTGCCTGTGGACAGGCTGAAGAGCCAGACTGGCAGTGAGGGTGATCTGGAAAGAAACAGCCTAACAGAAGCTCAGCTCTAACTAAGGAGACGTAGGTTAAGGGGATCTGAGATTATTACTGTCTCCCACCAGGAGCAAAGATAAATCCTCTGTGGAGATCGATAACACCACACGTAGCCTCAAATTATTTCTACAATTTTTTAAATACAACGTAGGGCATTTAATGAAGCACACAAGAAGACAAAATCTGACTGGAAACAGCAGACACTAAACAGACCCAAAGGAGATGCAGATAATGGAGTAATCAGATGCAGATTTAAAAATCAAAACCACCTTAGCTTAATGTGTTCAGGGAATTAAAGAGTGAAGACAGAAAATTTTGTCACAGAATTAGAAATTTTAAAAAATAGAATAGGAAAACTCTATTTAAAAAAACTGAAATTAAGAACTTAAATGAGTTCAATAGTAGATTAAATGCAGCTAAAGAGAGAATTAACTAATCGGAAGATACATTAAAAGAAAATATCCACACCAGAGCAATACAGAATAGTGCACAAAAACACATGCAACTTTAATATACCCATCATACGTCCCAAAGGGCCAACGAGAAAGAAAAAGCAGGAACAACATTTGAAGCGACAACGACTGAACAATTTCCAAAACAAATGAAGGATATTAAACCACAAATTCAAGAAGCACTGTAAACCCTAAGCAGGATAAATCAAAGAAAATCATAGGCAGTCTCATCATAGTAATACTGCTAAAAGCCAAAGCCAAATATAAAAATTTTTCAACAACTGGGGATTTAAAAAAGGGCATAAAGCTTTTAATGTAGCAATGGTAAGACTTACAGCTGACTTCTCCATCGAAATAATGGGAGCCAGAAAACAATGAGATAAAAAGAAATAAAGAACAACCTGAAATTCAGGGAAAAACGAAATCTTTCTAAAATAAAAGTGAAATAAACACATTTTTAGAGAAAAGAAAAAAATCCATCACCCGGAGACCCACCCTAAATAAATGCTAAGGGTATTTTTCAGGCAGAAGGGCAATGACTCTAGAGGATGGATCAGAAGTGCAGAAAGATGCGAGGAACGGTGTACGCGTGTAGTTCCTATAAATACATAATAAGTGTACACAATGTTTATATAAAGCACAAATATACTGGGACAGCAACACAGCTCTGACCAGTGAGGCTGGTTTGAGCCGCTGTGTCAGGGCAGAAAGTGCTGAGACACCCCCAAAACTGCCGGCACTTCTGCCGGGCCCAGTGGCTATCTTGGAAGCTGCCTCGTCTACCTGGTGACAACTCTGCTGTCCTGCAGTGCCCTTCCACTGTGATACTAGAATCCGACCCAGTGGGGAATTATGACATCACTAATGAAACAGGTGGTGACGGCTCTGATGACGGCCCTGACCTGTGTGACACATGTAAGACTTCACATGACTCAGTGGGGAGAGAGTTAAAGCGACACCCCAGGGTGGTGGATGCGGACTCTGCTAGTAAGCAGCTCCCATGGAAGGAGGCCCTGAGCCGCTCGGGGGCAGGTGCGCTAGAAAGTAACCGCAAGGAGACTCGTCCCATGCACCAGGGGACATGTCTGAATCCTTCTGTGGTCTCACGGCCCCTCCTGGTTTGAGGGGCGGTTTTTCTACACTGTCCTGGGATTTTCCCAAAGTACCACGTGGCGCTCAGACAGCTCTGCTACGTCACATCTACCACTCCCCCCCATGCACCCCAGGTCAGCCTGGCAGCAGGGCAGCCCGGGCAGAGGAGGACTCAGCCCCGTCTGCGACAGGGGGTGTTTCACAGCCCATGGTGGGTTTGGGAGCCGAGGCGTTTGTGCTTCTGTCTCCACCCCCCATGTCCCCCGCCGGTCCCTGAGCATCCACCTGGCGCCGTCTGCGCGGCATGGAGGTGCACCCTGCCTGCTCTGCTGTCGCCCCAGCGCACCTGCCCCGTTGGATGCCTGCCCCCGAGGCAGGGCCGGCCAGTTGTCTCCCCTCCGACCCCTCTGAGGTCCTGCCCATGGCCGATGGCTGTAAGATGCTCCCTTGGACCAAATTCTTTCCTTCCCGTGGCATCCCTGTGTCCCTGTCCCCAGCATGCCTGCCCTGGGAAGGGTCCTGGAGTAGATGGGCCCCTTCCTGGGGGATTAGCCGGTAGCCAGAGCCCAGACCCCACAGTCCCCTGGCATGGGAACGCAGTGAGTGTGACTTGCGGGCTGGTCCGTTCTGCGGCTCACGCTCGTTCACTGAGCTCTAACGGACGTGGATCAGGGCTCCAAGTCTCCGCTGGCTTTTTGGTTAAAAACCATCGCAGCCTCAAATCTGATGGACGCAACAACATCCCCGTTTCCAATGTGTGCTTCCTACAGTAGTTGTAGAGATAGAGTGTCTTCCACACGTAGAAAGGCCTGGACATTCCCAGACAGCCCAAGCCATCGTGTCATCAGAACTTGGCCACCTGGGCAGGCTGCACCCCATGGAGAGGCACCTGTTCATCAGGAGCCGCTTGCAGGGCTCTCACCGCATTAGCTGCTCATTGACCTAAGGTGGTAGCGGCTTTTGATCCAAGGCCAGGCAGCGAGGGGTGGGGCAGGACAGGGGCCTAATGAGCACGGGGAAGCCACCGTCTCAACTGGGCTCAATTTTACCCTACGTTCTTTGACGAGAAGTCCCCGGCTGCCAGCCCAGGACTCTGACTCCTTGCCTGGCAGACCAGGAAATCTGGTTTCAGGGAGGGTTAGCAGGGCTTTAAAGTCCCAGGCTCAGAGTCAAACTTGCACGATCCCAGAGAATGTTCTGGAGACAGGGTGTGTTTGCGCTCGCTTGCACCTGGAGTGTCACTTCTGTCCGTCTCCCCGACGGCTTCTCTCTCTCTGCTCCCCGAGGACATTGTCCCCAGGACCTGCCCGGCAGCTGAGCTGCCTTTCCCGGGGAGGGGTGCACGGTGGCCCCTCCTCTGTGGGTAGCTCGGTTCCCACTCTCTGGCGACAAGAACCACCGTTGCTGTCCCACAAATTATAACACACGCTAAATCTGAGCATCCACTTTCTTTTGCTAAGCTCAGGAATCTGCTTTTTAAAAGTAAATGAAACAGTTTTGATAATTCTTTCTGGTTGCGAAGATAAAACACACTCATGGTAACTGGCACCTGTTCACCGGGAAATCCCAAAGGTACAAAGCGGAGAGGAAACACCCGCCACGGCCAGACCTGCAGCCCTCACCACGGATGGGCTCCTGCTCCTTCTTTTAAAACCAACTTTATTATTGATCAAAGAAATGAAGGAAGACATTTTCCACATGCCAAATGAGCACAAACTTTTTACAAATAATGATGGTTCCTAACGGCAAATTGGTGCTCCCCTGGCGCCTGGGAGAGCGGATGGCCTCGGCTCCCGCGGCAGTATGGCGGCAGCCGCACAAATGCCGTGCGCAGTCCACTCGGCAGAGCCCACTGCTGGGAACTCACCTGGGGTTGTGCAGTGCGCTCAGCCCCGACTGTCCACACCGACGTGGTTCCAAGAGCAAAGAGAGGGCCTGCACACGCACGTACTGAACACCTACTGCGCGCCAACACCGCCTTGGCATTGTGCGCACGCCAGTGACGACGCAGACGGACAAGCCCTGACGGGAGGGTGGGGATGAGAGGGCAGGCAGGGGGCCTCGGGGACAGAAGCCTGCCATCCTACCTGTCGGTGACAGTCTCGGGCTGTACCAGGGCGCTATGGTTTTGCCAGATGTTACTGGATATAAAAATGAATGATGCCCAGACCATATATAAAAACAGAACCATAACTCACAGCCTGCAGCAACCAGCCAGAAAACCAACCGTGGTCTACACTAGTCAGCCCGGGAGCCAGCCCAGGTCTGCACTAACCAGCTCATGTCTACACTAACCAGCCCATGTCTACACTAACCAGCCCAGGGAGCCAACCACTATCTGTGAGTCTTGTCTGAAGTCATCCACGGTGTTTAGCTACAGCCCCGGGAGGACAAGAGACACCCGTGGCAAGTTCAAACAGTGACCCTGGTCCAAGTGGCCTAAGGCAGCCAGGGCCTGACTCTCCAAATGCTTCCCACTTTCTGTCTCCATGTCCCACTAGGGACCAGCTGTGACAGCCCCCGTGCTCCCCCAGCCATCGCCAGGAGCCACTCCTGGGAGCCGCCCCCCAGGTCTCTGAGCACCCCATCCCCTCAGAGCACCGGCCTGGCCTGCGCTGCCGCCTCAGCCCCAGAAGCTCCAGTGACCCCCGTGGCCGCAGGTTCTGAGCACGGAGAGGCCGCCTGCCCCATCTGGTTGGTCTTTGCTCGTTTCCTCGCTGCCCCTGGGGGAGTGGGGCCAAGGTGGGGGACTCTGTCTTTGTGAACAACTGCACGCGAGTGTCGACCATCTCAGAGTACGGTCTGACTGAGCGGCCCCTGCGCTGATGCTCACACGCGGTGCCCACATCACGGGTATCATCAGTGAGCGGGTGACATTCAGTGCCCAACAGCAGGTGCCGGCTGAACAAACTACGCTGCATCCCTGTTTCCGAATAACTTAAGGCCATTAAACTGCTGTAGGAGACTTTTAGTGACCTCTGGACTCTTCGTGGTATTTGGCGCCATGGAAACGGTGGGTTCCTGCGCTGTGCCCAGCGTGCCCCGCCCCTGAAACAAGCACGCGTGCAGAGACAGCGCCGCGGCAGGAGCCATCTCCCGGCGCAGAGCGACCTGACAGCTTCGTCTTTCCCTTGTGATTTTCTGCATCTTCCAATTTTCCTTCCAAGAGTGAGTGTCACTTGGTTATCAGAAAGTAAGATGTGACATTAAAAGAAAAAAGAAAGGAAGGAAAGAAAGAAATAAGGCAAGTCAGGAAAATGGGTGATGCGGTTTTTACAAATTTCAGCCACAATCACAATTTGGTTTCTCTCAGAAAAGATAAATTCTGAACCCTGGCTGGGTTCGTGGTCACCACTTAGGTGCAGGGGAGTCACCTGGGGTGCAGGGTTACCATGGAGACGCCCTGGGAGGGACAGGAGGTCCCCAGCCCAGGAACAGAGGGCGCTGAGCAATCTGGGTTTCCTCCCTAAGAGCTGTGAGGGGCGGGGAGGGAGGGAAGGACCCTGTTTGGGAGCCCAGAGAGCTACCCTGGGGGGCGGCCCCTGTCCCCTTCCGGAAGAGTCTAATCCCCACTGGCCCTGATGCCGTCCACCCTGCAGGCACCTGGGGATGTCCCCTGACCGGAGGCACAGGCTCTCCAGGGTGGCACCTGCTTTCGCCCTGATCCGCTGGGCCACCCCTGCCACCCAAGTGTCCCCACTCTCAGTTCACTCCCAGTGCATGAGGGCACCACCCATCGGAGCCCCTCCTCGGCCCAGCCTGTCCCTTTCTTCCCTTTCGCCTGCGGGGGACACATTTGCCGCCTCCCATCCTGCTGCCCTGGGTCTCAGGTGGGGGACGCTAGCCTGGTGGGGGCTCCAGGGGCACCAAGGGGGTGTCTAGGGGGTGGGCAACAGCCGATGGCCATGGTGTCCCTCACACACACAGCGCTGGCGCGGGCAGGTGGCCGCCCAGCCCTCATCCTGTTGGCTCATGGCCTTCCCCGGGTGCAGTGAGGGCTGGGGGTGCCCCACAAAGCTGCTGGAGGGCAGAGGCAGGGCTGGGGTGCAGGGAGAGGCCCAGGCAGGAGTCAGGGTGAGGTTACCTGCTCCCAGACGGGTCAAGGCCATGGGGCTGCCTTGAGTCCACGAAGGGGTGGGTCTAGGCAGAAAAGGGAACACGTGTGGCCCGAGCCCTGGAGGCTCTGCCGCGCAGATGGCCTGGGCGGGTGGCGGGCAGGAGTGCAGCACCCGGAGGGGACAGTTGGCCAGGCCAAGAAACAGCACGGCTTCCTCCTTCTCCTGGGAAAGCGCCTTTGAGCCCAGCGCGGCGTGGCCCCGGCCCGCCACTGTCATCTCCAGACACACCTTGGGAAATGCACACAGAGCCTTTGACCTCACTTGGGCAGATGCCTGGCAGCCTTGGCCTTGGGGTGTTATCTGGAAGGTTCCGGAGGACAGGGAGTCCCGGACAGGGACTGTACTTGTCTCCGGGGCTGCTGGACACAGTAGAGACGTCCCCTCTGCTGTTCTGGGGCCGGAAGCCCAACGTCAAGATGTGGGCAGGGCCGAGACCCCCCAGAAGGCTCCGGGGACCCTCCCTGGGCTCCGCCAGCCCCTGGTGCTGGCTGGCAGCTTTGGCCTCCTTGGCTGTGGCCACGTCACGCCAGACTCTGCCTCCGTGTGGCCGCTGCCCGCAGACCATGTGTCTCCTTCTCATAAGGAAACCAGTCGTCGACTCAGGGCCTGGCCTACTGGCCTCATCTTGACTGAACGTGTCTGCAAAGACCCTGTTTGTCACTAGGGCCACGTCCGGACGTTCTGGGTGCACGTGAACGTGGGAGGGGTCCACTCTGCCCATTGCAGGGGTCGCGCTGAGGCAGCACCCGGCAAACCAGCCCACGAAGCCGGGACCTTCCTGGCAACCATACAGGTCTCGTGGCCTTGGGTGGCTGCAGAGCCCTGCGCTCAGGCAGGCAGTCCTCGGTCCCCAGGGTCCAAACGCAGGTCCACCCCATTGCCTCTGGGTTCTGCCCTCGTCCCATCCCTTCCTTGGCTTCCTCTGCTGGGGTCTCTGGGGGACCTCAGGGGCATCTGGCGTGGCCAGGCTTCCACGGACAGTGCGACTACGGCAGGGCCTGCGTGGCCAGGCTGCTGACCCTCGAGTGTCTCCAGCCACCACTCAGCTGCCCGTAGGTGCCCCAGGCCACGGTGGCTGTGAATCTGCGGGGACTGAGCCGTCGGCGGCCGGCCGAGCCTGGCTTGTGCCCTGCGCTGCGGGACGCTCACACTCACAGCATGTGCGCTAACCTGGGCGCAAGGTTGAGTCCCCGACCCGTGGGCTTGGAGAACAAGAAGGAAACCATCTCTCCAGGACTTGCTCCGCAGGCCCCTCGGCCTCTTTGTCCCTGCTAGAAAGACCTGAATTCTTCCTCTCCAGCGAAGCCGCGAGTCGGCTCCGGCGGAGGATAAAAGACGCCGACACCTCCAGCGGTCAGGCCGACAGGTAAAGGGGCCGGCGGGGAGGACGGCAGGCCCAGCCCCTCCTCGGGACTTGGGTACGCACGCCGCCATGCGCCTTAAAGGATTAATTTCACAAGCCTTAAATTGCAGTTTAATTTGAAAACTAATTCAGCCCCATAATTGGCTTTCTGCTCAAATCACTGAGCCTAAAGATTTAAATTCTTAATATTCAGATGACTTTCAAGTATCTGGTGCCATCTGCGCATTAATCTCGGGGGGGGGGGACTTCCACCGGTGCAGAATAAAATAAATAAATAAATGGGCCCACTAATAGAATAATCTATTTAAGCAAAAACTGCGTTGTGTAGATGAAGGTTTCTTTGACTTCATCTGCAGCATGTAGATCGCTCTGCTTTTTAATATTTCAAAATGACATTAATTTCAAAACTTACAATACAGGCCCCCGCACAGTTACAAGGGGTTAGGGAGAGCAGCGAATTCCAATTACAGCCTTTCTTAGTTAAAAAACCATCAATACGAAGGCGTCTTTCTTTGGGCAGTTCGAGAAATGCTGGGAGACCGGCCCGGGCCAGCTCCGGCCGTGGGGACGGAACAGCGAGTCCAAGCCCCAGCCGGAGCGAGGAGGAGGGCGGTGGACCGAGGCTGGTTGGGGGAGGACGGTCCAGTCATTCGGGTGCCGCCCTGCGGCGAGGTCCTGAGCCCCGTGAGTTTGTATCGGAGGCTCTGAGTGACAGTCAATGACAGGCAGTGAGTGATTTGGAGGCTCGGCAGGAAGAGTGTACGGGGGGCTGTCGCCGCCCTCCCCACAGAGCCGACCACCCGGCCTCCCTCTGCAGCTGTGTGGACGCCACCTGCCGGTCCAGGACCCCCAGGAGGTCCTCACAGACACCCCCCCAGCCTCTCAGAACTAATGCCAGAACATGGGTGGGGGGTCCTTGACGCTCCCAAGCCACCTGGTCAGGCCGAGGCTGGGCCTTCACTGAAGCCCATCCTTGCTGGGCACACGGACGGGTCTCTGCCCAGGGGAGCTGGCAGCCCTGTGGTAGAGCCAGGTAGCAAACTGACTAAATGTGTCACCAAGTGCCAAGGGGGAATCCCAGGGCACAGAAGGGGCCCACTGGGGAGAGTGGCGGGAAGTCTTTGCTGACGGAGGGGAAGGAGCCAGCCCCTTGAGGACAGGGAGGATGTTCCAGGATGATGGCATAGCACGTGCAAAGGCCCAGGGGCCTGGAACATTTGTTTCTCCCCTGGGTGTGCAGCGTTTGTCAGCCATGCAGACCGTATACATTCTAGGTTGCTCAACTGGACAGAGGGCTCCTTGAGGGCGGGGCTCGTGCTTTCCCGTCCTGCACCCTCCGCAGCACCCAGCTCAGAGGCCCACGTCGTACAAAGAATGGCACACCTGCACAGAATGTCTCCTGGGGGAAATGACCCATGCTACATGCTGCCCTTCTCCCCGCTCCTTCTTCTGGCCTGATGGTGACAGCGTACGTGATGCTTGGGGTGTAGCAGCCACTTTGCAACCATGTGGTGAGAAACAGGAGGCGGAGGTGGCCCTGACGGCTTTGGGTTCTCACCCCAGGCTCTACTGGTTCCAACTGCTGTGGTCGGGACTCTGTGACTTTCGGCCAAATGCATTCCTGACACGCAGAGCGGGAAGGGCAGGTGGCCTTGCACAGCGGTTGGAAGTGAGCTCAGGGCCTGCGCACCTGGGAGATCACGCCCTCTATTCCCTGCACCCCCCACGCCTGGCGCCTCCAGGGCAGCCTTGGGCCGCCTCCCTCCTGCCGCTGGCTGCTTGGAGCTAATTTGCCCGCCCACCGCCTGCCTCTCCAGGGACTGCAGGGACTCGCGGCCCAAGTTCTGGCAGAAATAATGTCGCATTGGTCCCCTCAGTGCCGCGGGACTCGCCGTGTCTCGTGATGCTGAACACAAGCCATCACAGCCGTGGTTCACCTTGTTGAAACAGCAGGCCCTGGAGACCACGGTGACAGTCACCTCCGGCCGCGGGAAGCGATGACAGATCTTTGCCTTGCTGTCACAGGGCCAGGAGTGGCCGAGCCCTCCATGGGGCCCTGCTGGGCACGAGGCTCCCGGGCTGGCCCCGGCTCTGGGCTCCTTGTGCTCCAACCTCAACGCAGACACAACCTCCAGTTCGCTGGGCACCGAACCCTCTTGGCCTGGGCGGGTTCCCAAAGGCCGAACCCTCCCGGCCTGGGCGGGTCAGAGAGCCAGGGCTGGGTCGCAGCTACAAGACGGGACACCGGGGGACACGTGACGCAGATCAACAAGGAACACTTCTTAGTGTCAGCATGTCCCAGATGGTGCTGGGGACGTGGTTGCAAAGTTTACTGTCTGCCTGGACTTCACGTCTACCTGCGTTTTGTGGCTCTGTCTCGTGGCCCCCGCAGGGGTCCCCTCAGTGACCTCATCTCGCCCAATGCAGATTGGCAGAGGCTTGTCCCAAGGAGGACCCGTACCCACCGCCTCGCGGGAGACAGCGCAGCGGGAGCTGCTCGTCCCAAACCAGTCGCTGGGGCCCTGCAGGGCCTGGGCTGCGGCAGCGCCTGTCGTGGGTGTGGACGCTTGGGCTCCCCCACATGGGCGCCCACCCCTAGGCGCTCCCCCCACACGGGCTCCCACCCGCACACTCCCGGAGGCTCCGGGCAGCTTGTCGCCCCTTCTCAGGCCTGGAGTCTCCTCGCTGTCGAAGGGGAGGGCGGACACCCACTTCTTGGCGATTATGGGATGCACAGTCACAAGACACGGCCCTCCCCTAACACGGGCGCTTGGCGCACGGCAAGGCAGTCGCCACCGTTTGTGCCAGACTGGAGTCCGTGGGAGGACGGGCTCTGGGTTAGCTCTGAGGGGAACAGAGGCCCTGGCACGTGGGCTCGCCTCCTGGACGGGGCGCTGGCCCTCTCTCGCTTCCTCCTGTGCTGGAACCAAGCCGCAGCTGTAGCCCCTGAGGCCTCAAATGGCCTCATCTCTCTGACCTAACTCCTGCCCCAGGACCTTGGCACGTGCTCTGTCCTCCCCCAGGCTCCCTGCGGGACATGAGCCGACCCCAGCCCCTCTCTGGGTGCTGTTCCTTCTCACGCCTCAGCTGCCAGAGAGGGGTGTCCCCGGGGGCCGGCCCAGGACTTTCCTTCAGAGCCCATTGTCCCTGCAACTGCTGCGTTCATGCGTATCATGTCGCCTTGGTCCCCTCTGGACCCTGAGGGCTGTGGGCACGGCGCCCCGGTAAACACCTGCTCCGTTGAGTGCTGTGTGTTCACACGCGAGCCCCACGGTGCCACCCGGTGGTGGGGGCTGAGCAGCCCTCCCCGGGCCCTGCCTGCCCCACACCCCGCAGAGTCCACTGGGTCCCCAGGAAGCGCCCGCCAGCATGCTTCCTTGAGTGCGGGGCTCACCTGGCTTGGAGCCTTCGTCCACGGAGCCATTGTAGACCTGGTTGAGGAACTCGGGCCGGTTGTCGTTCATGTCGATGACGTAGATGTACAGGTCGATGGGGTTCTCCACCTTGTTCCCGTTCATGTCCACGGCGTGGGCGCGCAGCTGGGGGACAGCACAGCGTGTCAGAGTCCAGCGCCACCCTGGGGACACCCCTGCCTCGGCCCACCCTGGGCTCGTCCCTGTGCCACTGACTGTTCCTATCAAACGTCTGGGGCAGGACGGGCCCCCGAGATGGGAGCTCACGACCACCCCCACAGCCACAGAAAAGCCGTCTGTGCCCCAGGGGACGGGGGCTCAAACTGCTGCTACCAAGAGGTTGACCCCAGGGGAGACCGGGGGGTGCAGAGAGGCCCGAGCTCGGGCTGGGAGCAGGGCTCGCCTGGATGAGGTGCAGGCCGCCTGCCCCGCCACGTTAGCTCCTGGGCTTGGCACACAGGGATTGGGTGGTCAGAGAGGGGACGGCCTGGGGGAGGTGGGCCAGGAAGCCCCTCCTGTCCCCGCCAGCGGAGGGGGCTGCAGGGGGCTTTGGAGGGAGCTGCCTTCAAGGTAAAAAGGGAAGGCTCCCTTTCCTTGGCCGGAAGGCTCCAGAGGGGCTGCACAGACTCACCCCTAGTTTTGGGTTTGTTCTTTCACCCCCCACCCCCACTCATTCACGCAGTAAATGCCAAGTGCCAGCCCTGGGCCGGACCCTGGATTACTGTCCATCCAGAGGACGGTGGACACTGAGAAAGAGAAGCGACTTGTCAGTGGGGTGTGGTGGCTGCCGCTCGCCGGGGTCGGGGGGGGTGGCCAGGGCGGCGTCAGCAGAGGCCTTGAGAACAGGACGCGTAAGAGGACACGCAGCGGCTGACCCGCCGGCAGCAGAGGGGGCTGGCGTGGGGCCGCCGGGGCCCTGGGGTTTCAGGTTGGAGGACGGATGCTTGGGGCACGGAAGGTCTCTCCCTGCCAAAGCTGCGACTGTCACACCACGGTGTCCCCAGCTCACATCTCTCTGCCAAAAAGCACGTCACCCTCGGAGCTGGACACGTCAGACCTCAAAGTCTCTGTGGCCCGATGGTGCCCAGAGCCAAGGGTGCCCAGCAGGAGACCCCGCCCACGGCCGCTCCCCAGGCCCCCGGGATCCGGGGAGTCGTGCCTTCCCGGCCCGCGCAACGTAGACACGGAGCTCACTGTGCTGACGCCGACGCCGTGTTCTGGTTTGGTTCCGACACGATTGGATTTTACCCTTTACATTGTGTGTTTAGGGACAGTCCTGCGGGTTTCCCGAGGTGGCGACCTGCGTGGCAGTAAGGAGGCAAATCAGGACCGGCTCCTGGGGGTGAACTGCAGACGGTGACGACCAGGACGCGACTGAGCACCCGGCACAACCAGCTGTGAGCGTCGCGACTGATGATCCGGAAACGCCGCGAGGTTGTTCAGCCGGCTGCCCGCGCCCCTGTCGCTGCTCAGACCTGGACGGACACGCAGCTCCGCTGCGCTGCCCCCGACGGCGGCCAGGCGATCCTTCATCTTGTCACATGTAGCCGTGCAATCTCGTGCCCAGTCAAAGGCCGAGGGGCTTTTGAAAAAAGTTATTCTGAGCTAAAATTAAAGTTGCTATCTCCTAACTAAAGCCACACCGCTGGTTCCGGGCGCTGTCTTTGGCGGCAGGAGCAGCCCAGGTGCAGATAACAAGGAAACGCAGCCACCGGGCCGCTGTGTCCGCTGTCCCGCTCCCTGCCCCGCCCCCCAAAGTTCCATGACGTTTGCTGGCTCTGTGGAAAGTCTCCAGGAAAAGCCTTCTCGCGCCCATCTCCCGGGCTTGGGAGGTCTCGCCTTGGTGGTGGGGAAAAACGATGTCAGCAGAGGGGTCCTCCGAGCTCTCCGCGACTTGCAGATCTGAGCGACAGGTGCAGAGTGAATTTCCTGTGATGCCTGGGACAGGACCCTTCTCTGTTCCCCTCGGGGGAGGGGAGACTGGGGTGTGACGTGTGGGTTTGGTCCCGCACTGGCTGGGGCGTCTGTGCAACGCAGCCTCTCCCCTCTGGCTGCCTCTTCCTACCATCTCAGCTGTACTGTGGGTCCCCCCGGGGCCCAGAGCCGGGAACAGTCCACGCCGGCCTGGAAGGGTGAGCGGGGTGCGCTTTGGGGAGACTCTCTTCATCGGCAGCATCACGGAGTGTTTGCTCAGGGCCGGCAGCCCTGAGAACTCCCTGGGCATCGGCTCACTTCAGTTTCACCAGCATCTGGGGGATGGGCACGGCCTTGATCCCTGTTACAGATGTGGAAACTGAGGCCCAGGAAAGTCAGATGACAGTAGTGGTGGACTTCAGTAGCGTCTCACTTACGGAAGCCTTGGCAGAATCTTCTAGAGCGTCGTCTTGCAAAGCAGCGACCCAGATCATCGTCACACTCTCTGGCTGGGGACACGTTCTTGCCCCCTCGGCAGCCCAGGGAGCTCAGTGGAGGACGCGACAGGATTCAGCGCACCTGGGGGGAAGAAGGACTCCAAACAGAGTCCCCAGATGTGCGGGTGATGTGCCCGCCCCCACCACCCCCGTGCCTGGGTTATGGCATATGGTGGGGACCCTAAGACAGGGCTGCTGTCAGGTGGGCCCAACCCACCCACGGGAGCTTTACAAGCAGAGCCTTGTTCCTCTGGCGCAGGAGAGAAAGGCCGGGGTGTCCCACACACTCTTGCTGGGTGGCAGCAGAGGGGCCCTTTAGGGGGTGAGCATGGCCACACTGGCAAGGACATGGGGACCTCAGTCCTGCAGCCTCGAGTACTTGGGTCTGCCACCCTGGATGAGCTGATTCTCCCGAGAGTGTGCAGTGGGTCCCTAGGCCGCCACTTTGCTTCTGGCCTTGTGAGACCCGGGCAGAAACACGCTGAGCCCACTTGGACTCCTCACCCACAGAACAGGGAGCTCAGGCCTGGGCTGGGCACTGCTGTGAGCACTAACTTGGTGCCGACTTGTTGCACAGCACAGAGAAGAGGCACACTCCCGCTGGCTGGCACCGCTTCCCCGAAAGACCCCGATGGGTGTCTTACGAGGTGGAAACCTGGGGGTCACGCTGGAGTGTAGCGGGCAGAGTGATGCCTGCAGAGGGGCCCCCGTCCCTGGGGAGGGGACAAGCGTTCGCAGGGGACAGAGAGTTCGGGGACAAATGGAACAGGAGGCTTCGATCCGGAGTTTGGCAAGTGGGCCGGCTCTCTTGCAGTTGGGGTTCCCTTTCCCAGTGACCGGCCGTCCCCCCGGGGGGATGAGGAGGCCGAAGCCCGGGGTGAGGGGAGCCCTGCGTGCCCAGGGCACTGGGCTCGCCATTCCTCCCCTCGCAGGTGGGAAACGAGGATGATAAAACCAACGGTGCAGCGTGCCCCCAGACCCGGCGCCAGGAAACACTCGGCAGACGCTGGTGATGCCGTGTGGCTGTTTTCTCACCTTCAAAGTGGGGTGAAACCCCGAGTCCTCAGGGCTGAGGTGGGAACAGAGGGGATGTGTGTGGAAGCATCCGGCAGTGGCGAGACCCCCGGAGGCCCCGACCCCAAACCTGGTGTGGGCAGGTGGGCGGGCCCTGTCCTTTCACCGGCCGGGTGGGGCTGGGGTGGGCTGCACGCACCTTGGTGGGGACTGTGCCAGCCTGTGACCCGCCTGCTGCAGAATTATCTGCATCAGAGACGCTGGCCCTTTCGGGTGCCAGTGCTGGGCGAGGCTTTGGAGCTGCATGAGACAAAAAGAACCAACCTGACGACACAGGATGGAGGTGTCTGCGAAGCATAGCGGGAGGGCGTGGCTGGGGGACGGGGTCCCGCCACAGGCCCAGCCAATGTCTCAGACCTCGGTGGATTGAAAATTTCTGCCTGAGATCAGAGGAGGAGCTTGAGAACTGTCCCCCAAGGGCGTAGGTGACGCCAGCTCCCTGGAGCAGCTGTCTCTGCGCCCTGGACCACCGGCCGCTGCTAGTTCTAATGCTCTGCGCTCACCAGCTTGGAATTCTCGATGAGGTGTGGGTGTGGCGCCCAGGCATTCAGCTTTGCACCGGGATCTGGAAGCCCTGGGCCATCGGGGCAGGTGAGGGGCTGAGTGGGGGCAGGTCCATGCAGGTGCCGTGGGCGGTTGAAGCAGCAGACGCAGCCGCAGCAGGAGGCCTGGAGGTGGTGTCTGGCCCCATGTGGTGTGGGAAACACGGCCTTTCAGTGGAGAGACTCGTGGAGATGCAGGAGGAACAAGCCCGAGAAGACGCCAGCTGCAGCCGCACCAAGAAGGTGGGTCGGGCTGTGTCAGGAGCGGAGGAAGCAGGTGTGGAGGCCGAGGCACCCTGAGGCCCATGGCTAGGAGGAAGTCACAGCACTGGGTCACAGCCTTGACGTCATGGCCTCCAGGAGAAGAGACGGAAGGATCCTTGGGTCCCAGAAGAGGGAGCTTCCTTTTAGTGGCCACGATAATCAACAATGAATCCAATCTTGGAAGAGGTGAATTTAAATCAGCAAATAGCCTCGTGGTGTGGCCCGCGGGGAGGTGGAAGGCTCCGATGATGAGGGGAGCCCCAGCCTGGTGGGGATGCAGGGGATGCAGGGGCCACCCTTTGGGCGGTGCAGAGGGGTCACTGCTCACCCGGGGGCCAGGCCCCACACCTGGTTTCTCCCCCACCTTCCTTCAGTAAATGTCAGTGGGCCCCGGTCACCAGCTGAGCACTGCCTAGGCTTAGGGCACAAGTGCCCCTGAAGAGTGTTTTCTGGAAGGGATGCACGCGTGCAGGGCAGACGCGGACGGACAGACAAGACGGGGGGAGGGCAGAGGAGGGCGGGACAGGGAAGGGCCGGGGTTGCGGGGGTCAGCACGTCCCAGCGTCTGGCCAGGGCAGTCGTCGAAAGCCTGTGCTCTGCGAGTGGCCAGAAGAAAAGCACACGCCCTTTTCTCAAGGGTGACCTGGACTTCACAAATGGGGAAAGCACCCCAAAACTGCCTCCTTTGAAGCCGGCGGCAGACCTGCTGGGGGGGGTCTGCTGCCACCTGCTCAAGGGCTGTCTGTGCTGGGTCCCCAAGCTGGGCCTAAAGTATCTTGACAGCCCTGACGGGGCACAAGTGCCACAGCCGCCGCTTCCCAATCATTTCCTCCCTGCCTCAGCCCTGTGAATGAAGTCACCGTCCTTGCTCAGAAAGGACACGGAGATTTTCCTGTGATACTCAAGCACCCGAGGGAAATCTCTTTCCGTCCGCCCAGCTGATGCACCAATCTGTTTCCTTCTTAGCGCCCCTCCCTGGCCCTGGCCCCACC
>CAUYRT010041616.1:0-81501 GCA_963574885.1 Lepilemur ruficaudatus
TTTTTAACATATTCTTCTATTATTGAAAAATACTTGATTGAATACTTGATCCATCTTGAATTGATTTTTGTTAGAGGTGAGAGGTTAGGATCTAGTTTCAATCTTCTGCACATAGCTATCCAATTTTCCCAGCACCATTTACCAGAAAAGACCTCGTATAGCCAAAGCAATCTTAAGCAAAAAGAACAAACTGGAGGCATTAGTCTTCTAGACTTCAAAATGTACTATAAAGCAATTATAATCAAATCAGCATTTTATTGGCACCAGAACAGAAGCATTGATCTTTGGAACAGGACTGAGAATCCAGAGATGAAACCATCTGCATATGGTAACCTAATCTTTGAAAAACCATTTATTTATTTTTATTGTTGCTATGATTGCCATTGGGGTCTTCATAAATTCTTTGCCGTGGCTGGTATCTATAAGAGTTTTTCCAACATTTTCTTCTAGAATTCTTATAGTTTCATTATATATTTTATTTTTAAATGGCTTTATTGAGGTATAATTCACATGCTCTACAATTCACCCATTTAAAGTGTACAATTTAATGACTTTTATTACATTTGCAGAGTTGCACATCATCACCACAAACAATCTTAGAATATTTTAATTACCCCCAAAAGAAACTTCATATCCTTTAGTTATAACCTCCCACCCTATTCTTCAAGTATATGGCAACCATTCATCTACTTTCTGTCTCTATAAACTTACCTTTTCTGGATATTTAACATAAATGGAATCATGCAATATATGGTCTTTTGTGATTGGCTTCTTTTACTTAGCATAATATTTTCAAGATTCATCTATTTTATAGCATATATCACTACTTCCTTTTTTATGGTTGAGCAATGTTTGATTATAATTTGCCGTATAATTATATCACGTTTTGTGTATACATTCATTAACTGATGGATAATTGGATTATTTTCACTTTTTTGTTGTTCTGAATAATGCTACTATAAACACCCATTTGTGTACATGTTTTGTGTGGACATATGTTTTCATTTCCTCTAGGTATATACCTAGGAGTAGAATCCTTAATTCAAGTGGTAACTCTGCATTTAACTTTTTGAGGAACTACCAGCCTGTTTTCTAATAAACTTACATTTTAATTCATATATAATTTATTTTGGGAACATAGCAATTTGGTCCTCATTTTCTTTTAACATTTATTAATTGTGAATAATACCAATAATACTTTTTGTTGATCCTTAATTTTATTGCTTATTTGCCATGTCCTATTATAAATTAATAAAAATTTTAAGATGCTTGCCTAGAGTACAATTTCTTATCTGGATGCATTCCTATCTCTATCCTTTTCTGTGACAGTGCTTTCCTGTTTTATTTACTGTAGTTTTATAGAACGCTATTCTATCTGTTGGAGCCAGCCTTCCCTTACGACTTCTTTTTAAAAATATTTTCAGTATTGTTCCAAGTTTTCTTTACAGATAAACTTAGAATTATTTTCATGTTTTCTCTAAAATATATTTCATTGAGATAAAAAAGTAATTAATTTGTACAAATTTTATGCTATTTAATATTTTAAATAAGTAAATAGTTCTGTATTTATTAGTCTTATTTCATATATTACAATAAAGTTCAACTCTTCTCAAAGTAAGTTCCAAATGATTATTAAGTTTATTCCTTGGTGTGTAAAATATTTATCTTTGCCTATGCTTTGTTTTATGATTTTTCTGGAAGCTATCAAAAATGACAAAATATTTTCCCCTAATACTAATAGGAATACATTCAACGGTTCACCAATATCTGTAATTTTAATGGTAGATATCAGATCTTTTTATTATGTCAAGAAAGGATTCTTTCAGAATCAGTTTTAGAATTTTTGTGGGTGATAGATGTTAGGTTTGATCGAATGGATTGCTAAATACATTGTGAGAATCATATTTTTCTCCTTTGACTTATTCATGTAATAAGTTATTTTAATATCTTTATTAATGTTGAAACATCCTTCAGTCTAAGCCAATCTTATTAATATTTAATTTAGAACATTTGCAACTATATTAATGGTGAACTAGAAAGTATGGAATTTTACTTTTTAGCTTCAAAGTTATGCTAATATAACAAAATGAATTTGAGGACATTTCCTTCATTTTTAAAATCTATATATTTAAAATAGTACAGGAATTCTTTTCTCCTAGAATGTTTGCTGAAATTCACCCAATAAACCATCTGGCTCAGTGTCTTATTTTTTGTAGGTAATTAAGTATTAGCTAGACAGATTCATTAATTTTTTTCTGATATCAATTCTGGTTATTTTTATTTTCCTTAATAATCATCCATTTTCTGGGACTGTACGTGGGATTATTTTTCATTTTTCTATTCTCCTCCATCACTTTAGTTGAATTCCCTTTCTCATTCCTAATATCGTGCATTATGGCTTTTATGCTAGAATAAATGTGGCAGAAGTGTGACTCTTAGTGTGTTTTTAAAATCAGCTCTGGAATTTATCAATTATACCATTTAAATTTTTACCCTTTTTTTCTTTTCTAATTATCATTGCTTTTAGCTTAGTCTTCAATTCTTCTGATGGCCTTTTTACTTTCAAAAATTTCACAAAACTCTTTTAATGACAGAAGGGTTTAGTGTTTGTTTCAATAGTAAATAACAAACAGAAACATTCATTGCTCATTCACTATACACCAAGAGCTCTTCTAAACACATTACATGTATTTTCTTAGTTTAATCCTCATAGTCATCATTAGGTAAGAACTGTTATATTTTCCATCTTATGCATGAGGAAACTGAAGTTCAAAAAAGTCAACTTGCCCAAAGTTACATAGGTAACAAGTGGTATGACTAGATTTCAGATCATCCGATTTAAGAGTCCAGAGAGTTTTAACCAGCCTTTTATAAATCAATAATATCTCTGAGTGCCTACTACTCTTTATTCTTGCTTAGTCTAGAATTATTCTGACACGAAAGTACATTAATATCCCATGGGATCTTGAAGCATTCTTGTTTGTACCTTTGTTTGATTTCAAGCCTCATGAATATGACATGTACTATTTTGATGTTTCATCTTATACATAAAGAATGCCCAAAAAGTATAAGTGTACTCCACATATGCATTGCAAGAGATAGAGTGGGCATTGCAAAGGCTCTTAGATCTTGTTAGAGTTTGCAGTTTGTGGCTAACCTCAAAGATAAACATCATGTTCATGAAATGCCAAGTGCTCTTGGATTGTTGGGCTAGATATAATAAAGAGTAGGGTTCATGCTATTATATTACAGAGAAGCCGTTTAATGTAGTACGGCTATAATGTACATCCGCTTGCTATGAAAAGTGTTCATTTATAGGCGATAATATTTCTCTACCACTGTAAGTAGGAATCTAATAGAGCTAATGGTTTGGATTTAAATTAATGAAGCATACATGATGTGACTAGGATTTTATATACTCAGTTCTTGAAATATTTGTCAATATTTGCTTGAGATTTTTTACACACACTAAATCAGTGTTTGTGCCAGTGGAAGGGGCCTACCCATGTTTAATATTAATAGATAGATAATGAATAGAGAGGGGTTTAATTTATTTGGGGTTTTTGACAAATAAATAGCATTCCAGTTTGTTGTTGCTAGCTTCTAAATAGCAACAGTTTTAGAGATTACTTACATTTCTCTATTCACCCAGCACATGCTGAATAGAGGCCAAAGAATATTCAATATTCATGAAATTCTATTTTTCAATACATATTAAGATTAGTTGATGAACAGTAGGAATAATTATGAATGTTAACTAATGGATGTCTATTTTGCTGGTAGCATCTTTTTCAATGGTGAAATAAGATCTTGAAGAAATTTTTGTGATTGGCAGTGGTACTGATCATAGAGGAAGCCACTGTGATACAAACACAAAGATGTCACATTTAGGGTGTGTAGGAATTCTCAGACGTTCACAGCCATTGCCCCAAACTCCAGAAACACGTGCATTTCATGTTTTCAATGCCAGTGTCATCCTCATAATTCAGTCCTATTTTCCATTATTTCTAGAGGAAACTCTGGAGTTATAGGCTGCAGAAATGAGAACGTTTAGGTTGCCTAACTCCTTTTGAATGAAAAAATTAAAGCAAAGAGAGGGAAAGTGGTTTGTCCAAAGTCACACAGCAAATTTGTGACAGTTCTAGAGCTAGAACCTAAGTTTCCTTGCCCACATTACCCCACTCTTTTGTATAACCAGGGTTAACATTCAGCTTATACAATCAGTGTAGTCAAATGCCAATCGGCGTCTATGTTGAATGGTGTTTTCATGCCATATCTACTTTTAAATATTTTGAATATCTTAATGATAACATTATATCTCAAAGAAAACTTTCTAATGTGAGTTTGGAATCCCCAATAAAATAAATAAATAAATAAATAAATAAATAAATAAATAAATAAATAAATTCAGCCTGTACTCTAAGGTTCACAGAGCATTGTTCTTGATGATTTCAGGAACCTGTACAATATTCTTTAAACTGCCATATGT
The DNA here is from genome assembly GCA_963574885.1 of Lepilemur ruficaudatus. Lineage (NCBI taxonomy): Eukaryota > Metazoa > Chordata > Mammalia > Primates > Lepilemuridae > Lepilemur > Lepilemur ruficaudatus. Next base: position 4,490 of record CAUYRT010041616.1, read on the forward strand.
GCTCCCCCCCACCAAAAAAAAAAAAATCAAAATGACTAGTCTCCTTTCAGAGAAACTCCAGATCTGTTCTCTGTAGATCTGAGTCTTAGTCTTAATGAACATACTTCTGTCCAAACATCCAGTTGCCTATCAAATGGGAGGTAGAAATTTCAGCATCTGTGACATTTAGCTATTCCACATCTACCCTTCTGAGAAGTTCAAGGGTTCCTGTAATTGTTAAGTCTTTCCATAACAAATATGACCAACAAGACTGATGATGTGTGGTTAGCAGGTAATTCTAATTAGGGCCTATTTAGATAGGCCATTGCTACAGGGCACCAGAAAGAAACCGAGTTGGGTCTCAGGTAAGAGCAGTCAGGGGATGAGGGCACAGTTGCCTTTCTTACCTGTAAATGGAGGGATTTGAATTCAATCAGAGACTTTCAAACATTTAAATGAAACGCATAAAACAAACAAGAATGATTCTTGGTCGAAGTAGGAATGGATGTGCCAACCCCTGCCCACCTGGTCCCCTGTCCACCCTCAACGTGGGGTACCCCTCAGGATCCCACAGATAGGAAATCCCTGGACTAGATGCTTTCCAAGGTCCCTTTTGTCACTGCCAATCCTTGAATCTGACACAGGACATTGTCATGCACAGCAGCTCAGGAAAAGAATAGAATAATTCATTCAAGCCAGTAGTTCTTAAAGTGTGGTCCACTCTGTTGGTTATAGCTGTGTACTGGGGCATTGATCAGTAGAAATTTGAACTGTCAGTTCCAGCTCTCAGCCCCTCCACCTAGACTGTGGCTTCTCTCCCTGCTTTTTCCCATTTGTTCACCTCTCCCACCTTCTCTGAGTACTGAAAAATGCATTCTACTTAGCATGGTGAATAAATTTCCTCTAAGCTTTACCTTGGTCCGCCTCTCAATTTATGCTTCAGTTGCAATAGATTTGCTAATGCTCTCTGCCCTTAAGTGGTTTAAAGAGGTGAATTTACATACTTGTTAGCTGAACAAAAAATAATGTCCGGCTTTGATACCTTCCAGTGGAATGATTCCTCCCCACAAACAATATTTACACAGGAATCCTGAACCAGGTAGAATCATCAGAAATACCGGGGAAGCCAGTGAGGCCTCCCACAACACCTCACACAGATCCGCTGCTTGTTGTGGAAAACCACTCCCAGCCCATAATTCCGGTGGCTCTGGGCACAACTAACTCTTATTTCACTATTCAGATCGTGGGAGTCAGAGTAATTTCAGTCAATCTCAAAAACCTTACCCATCCCTGCCAAATGAAATTAATGACCCAGATAATTTTATCACATAAGTATATTTTGTTTTCTTTGTATATGATACAAGGTGAGCACCAACCAGCACAAATCCTTAGACCAGATAAGAGATGGGAAATAACATTGTATGCATCATCCTGATACTATTAATAAAAACACTTATGTACCAAATTCTCCAACCACAGGTCAGATTAGCTCCAATGCAAACTCACCAGGACAAAGCTCTTGAGAGGCTATGGAGGGGTAAGAACAAGGGAAGCCCCATGCCGCCCGCACTCCCCCAGCCCACCTCTCTGAAAAACACAGGGGTAGTGAGTGCCACCGTTCCACTTGGCTTCTCCTTTGTGCACATGACACCTCGGCCCACCCCAGACCCCTCCAGATGTCCTCTGAGGTCATGGGTGCTCTCCAGAGCAAGAGACTTCAACGACTTTGTCCAGAGACACATCCCATTTCAGGAACGCTGAGATGACCGTGCCACAGTGCTGCAAACTTCACCACAGAAATCAGTCCATGTGGGAGATGCCACTGCTGTGGCCCCTGTTTTCTTGGACAAACCAACACCACTGGGGAGAATGCTCATGAAACCCCTGGCTCGATGACGATGGGATTAAGCTCTGTGGCCAGCCAGGGCAGTCTGAGAGCAAGGATTGAAGACACCTGCTGCATATCATCTCTGTATGCCAAACAAAATGCCACTTAGTTCAGGTGTGAAGAGAGTGAACCTTCAGAAAGTGAATCTCGGGTAAGCAGTGATGGGGCCAGTGGTTACTTCATTAATTCCCTGTGTGCACGATGGGCACTAAGGGCTGAGAACAGATCAAGGAGATGGGCAGAGAACACAGAGCCCTGAGGAGTGTGGCGCTGGTGGAGCTTAGAGCACATAGGATTAGTGCAGGGAGAAGATGAGGCCGGCTGGGACAGGGCTTTGAGGGTAGACGGGGAGCCGACTTGTGCTTGTGTGTGTTTAACAGAAATGGTGATCAAATGGCCACATCTGTCCATGTGGAAGACGGAACGACCAGAGAGAAACTAGTGGCAGGAGACCAGAAGGAAGGCTATTCCAGCAGCACAGCAAAGACATGAGGACCTGAACTGAAGCAGGTACAATACAGCCTAGGAGGGGCTTCCAGATTCAGGAGAAAAGTCTGAGGGTCCAGAGCCCTCTGGTTCATGTTGCTTTTGGCCAGTCCAGGGATGGTGACCAGACTAAAACATAGCCACACTGTGACCCAGTGCTGAGAGGTACAAGGTGCACGGAAGTCCAAAGAGAGGCACTTCAGCTGCCCTGGTTGATGTGAGCACGGGCTGGAGAAGGGGGATAAATAGCTGAACAGAGGCCAGAAAACTGCACAGGTGTCAGCTGGACAGCAGGAGTGGGGCGGAGCCAGGGGACAGGTGAGGAGGCAGTGAGGCAGCTGTTGCAGGCAGAGCCACAACGTTGCCAAAGGCCTCCTCGACTGCCAGTGAGCTCTGAAAGGCAGCAAGAACTTCTGTCCTGACCGTAAAGTTGCCAGAGCCACAGTAGGATCAGATTCTAGAATGTTCTTAAGTGGAGTGCAGTGATCAGTAAACAGACATATTTTAGTGTCTGTGAGAAAGGGGATTTGTGAAGTGCTCTTTTGATATTTTTAAAGATATCTGTGAGGGGAAGGACGTCAGGTCGGTCGGGATGGGATTTCCAGCTGTAGAGGAAGAATGCTGAAATTCACAGAAAGAAGAGCAACACAATTTGCCCGCAGTGGGAAAGAAATGCTTTACACCACTGCCAGTTTTTCTTTGTAGTTGAATATTCTCTATTCCTGTTAATATTCCTGTTAATTTTGGGACTATTCAAAATGGTGCATCCCATCAGTTCTTAAGAACGGTTCACCTCAGGACAATTTTTGAATCGGGCTTAGAAGAATTACTTAATATTTTCCACTTAATTTGGCCCTGGGAGGAAAGAAATTAAAAATTTCCATTTTACAAAAAGGTTTTTTTTTCTTCCCTCAGACACATGACTTGAAAGGAAAACATTAATTTCATCTCCAAAATATAAAGTCAAAAATGGCCTGTGTGAGGGCGTCTCTGAGGAAGAGCGAGGACGTCGCGGCAGCAGCTTGGAGATGATGGAGGTCAGTGGTGAGCAGGGGCCGCCTCCCCGGTGCTCCCCCTCTCTGCCCTCTCGTCCCTGCAGGCTCCCTGCGTGGCCTTCCTTGCTTGCACGACCTGCCTATTTGGGACCCTCTTACAGACGCCCGCTCTTCCTCCTTAGAGTGGTCTTGCGTCTTACCTGCTCCCTTTTCTCAACCTCGGGGGTCAGTGGCGAATGCAGGTGGGAGCTCTGGCAATGAGAGCAGTTTTTGCAGAATCCCTGTCGTCTCCTCCCTCTCTCCGTACCCAAACCCACCCGCTCCACCTGCGCCCAGGATCTCAACCCTCAATGTCATACACTTGGCTTTGCATTGAAGGTGAGAATTGTAGACAGGCAGGGAGGAGCATCAGGAAATCCAGTCTTCTCAATTTAGGCTTCGCACAATGTATATGGACTTAAACACATCATGTTGTATTAATTAATATACCTTTAATATATGCAGTGTTTATTTATCTGTTATTTTTTTTTAATATGGAAGAAAAGAACCCCAGTCATATTATTATTTTTAGAGGCAAGAATTCTTTTTTGTCATGCATCAGAGGTACACAAATAAAATGGAAATGAGGATGCACCATAAGACTTCCCAACAAAGGCGGAAGCTGTAGAGAGAGGAAGGCCTGTGCTCTACAGGCTAGAAAGCTGAGGTCAGAGGCTTGGAAGACCACAGCGGAAACTGAGCTGGGCAGCCCTAGAGCTCCCACCCCAACCCTATCCCAAAGAGCTTTCTATCTAATTAGAAGGCCAAAGGAAATTATTTCTCATGTTTGTCCTCCTCGTATCCTGGAAACTTTATAATTTTGCTCTGTCCATTTTTTCCTTCCTTTTGCCACTTTTTTTGTTTATGCACTTATGTCTGCTTGCATGCATTGAGCTTGTGCATTTTGAGTTTACTTTCCATGAAATATTCACTTTCCAGAGTCTATGTATTTGTTGATTGACAATGCCACAAAACTTTGCCATTTTTAAAGGTGCATTTGACAACTTTGTAACCTATTTTGGCTGCAAACCCTCAAGAAAATGATTTAAGTTGTTATTACGAGTAATATACCAGGAGCTGAGTTATTAGGAATAGGCTACTTTTAAATTTAGTGCTGTGCTCTGGCCATAACTATTCCTAGGGATTGGCCTGGAACATTTTTTCCTCACCTGAACACAGATATGTGAGATTCTGGAACATAGGAGTCAGCACATCAAGGGCTAATTATGTAATGAAACCTATTCTCTAAGCCCTCTTGTCAGATCCCTGATGCATAGTAGAGAAGGCATTACCTAGCAACAGTCACCAACAAACTGCAGGAAAAATAATAGGGATTGTGTGCTGCATCTTTCCACTGGGTCAGAATTGACAGCAGATTGTATTTGCCCTTTCTCTTCATGTGGAAAATCTATTGTTTACAGGCGAGAGGTATGAAAGCTGCACATCTGAGTGAATGGACATCCTGACCCTTGGTTAAAAACAATCTTTAACAGAAAGAGCTAAAAGTTTGGGGCACTGATACCTGCTACCCAATGCTACAAACCAAATGTTTTTGTGCATTCGGGTAGAATTATGGCCAATAACATGGCTGTTGGGAAGCACCACCTTCTGACTGCCTGTACCTGCCCTGTGGGTGTTTCTGATCAGATGCTGAGTTTCCATTCAAGACAAATCTTGCGAACACACCAGTGGAGACACTGGAACCCGGGCACATGTATACACAGCTGCGGGCCTGTCGATTCCCTGACAATTACACCACCGCTGATACTGGCAACCAGTGGGGAAGAACCCAGCTTAGTCATAGCTAGATTTCTCCAGCTCCGGACTACATGACAAGGGTCACCTGCAGCATGGACAGTGAGTGAAATTAACTTGCCACATATCCACTAAATAATGATTTTATGGAAAACTTGATTTGGAAATTTAAAAGTGTTCCTTTTGATGATAAATATACTAAGGCAAGTTTCATCCACTTTAGAATAACACATTTCAATATGAATATTATAAGATATATATATGTAAAATTTTTCTAATGGGTGCAGTGTGTTTATTGAGAAAAAAATGTGGCCACCATTCTGAATAAAAGTAATGGAATAAATGAATGTTGTACATTCAGTGTACCTCTTTGTTTAAAAAGTGGAAATTATAAATATGTTTTTCAAACACAAAAAACTGTGCTATTAAAAGACCAAGTCATCGTACCTGTTAATACGTTCTTATATTTTTAAGATGTGTAATGAATATATGTAGTACCTTAAAACACTTGCTCCAGGAAAATGGTACCCTTCAGAGACTTGATTTCTAAGAAAATATAATTGTTCCTTTCCTTGCTAGAAATAAAATATAGACTTTCAAAGAGGATGAAATATTTCTCTTTTTTATAGTAAATGATAAACAGTTATTTTATGCTAATTTTAAAAATATCATTAATTTCTCAAACACAACAGTTTGAATAAATATCTATTGTGTGTGTTTGTGGTGAACAAATATTTCTATTTGTGTGTTTGGGCGTACTTATGTGATTAATGCATGTTTGCACGTATATACACATACAGACACAAGTACATGTACATTTGCTCTTCCTAGTACTTTGGAGGATTTTTAAAAAAAAAATTAATGAAAAGGTTAACCTGATGTTCTTAAACAGGTGACATTCTAACCTTCAAAAGCATGTGTTTGTCATGAGTTTCCACCACCCCAAATAGTTTTGACCTAAGGTACAAGGCAGGCTCAGACTATTTCAAAGGGGGTAAAATAGATGATAAGCAAACACTTCATTACGGAGTCTCAGTGTATGTAGGACTCTTCAGATCCCCAAGAAGATTTTTCAGCATATCCAGAGTGTGGTGGAGGAGTTCAAACCCAGAGGGGACAGTCAGAGGCCTGCTGTCACATAAAAAAGAGCAGAGCCCATGGCCTCTTGCGTCATCACTTTGCTGCACATTCCCTGGCTGGCTGGGGTCATTAGAATACTCGGGACTTCACCCGAGAAATGCAAAAAATTCGTATTGTCACCGCAGTGTACACACAGGTAAAGGAACCTAGCACTTTGGTAAGTAACGAAGAGGCTCTCCATCGGGTAGTGGTTCGCTGCTTTCCTTGCACAAATTATTCGGTGCGGCAGCATCTAGACCGCAGCGCTGTGGTCAGCCCTCACTGGGGCAGGCCGGTTTTACATAAGGATTAAATTGAAAGGAGCGCTCGGCCGCGGTCAGTATTGACTAAATGAGGGTCATTTATCATGCACACGCATCTGCACAGCAACTCAAACTATTTTCTGCGCCCTTCAACTTTTCCTTCTCCTGAAGGCCAGCTTCCTGCCCCATTAAATGTTTAACCCTTGGATCCCCGGTCTGTCCTGCACGGACAACCCGATGTACTCATGCGGTAGCTCCCGCCTGGCTCCCCCACCCCCGCTCTTCCCCTCACCCCACCCTGGAGGAGATCCATGGAGAAAACTAATTATGTTTTTCTAAGTAGGCAGAGTACTTCTATTTAGCAGAAGCTGGGACCCCATGTTGACCTAACACTGAGCGTTTCAAGTAAACTGCCAGAAGCCCCATCAAATTGCTGAGAGTAATTTAGAGTATGAAATGTGTTAAATTATTCAAAGGGCTGAATAAGCATAAACAGGCAGTACAACAGGAGAGATATGCACACCCAGCACTGCCGATCTGACATTTAATACATCATATTAGCGCTCCTGTTAGCGCAGATCGCCCACCTTGCGGCACGCTGCCCCGCACGTGCACCAGCAGATGCAGAGAAAGCTTCCTTCTCCATCAGGATTCGTGCCATTTCCATTTTCAATAATTTGCCCCAACTTCCACAGCTGCCTTCTCTTCTGTAGCATGCTATGTTTATAACTCTCCCAAATAAGTCAAGAAATGTTCATCATTGAATAATGAAGGGCTTGGTTGTATTTATCCTTACAAAGCCTGTACATAGTCTAGCACTGTCTCTAATATCCACAGGGACTTGATCAAATAGAAAAACAGAAAGAATAAAACCTCTATGCGTGAAATCCTTTAAAAAAAAAAAAAAGTACAAACTCTGTGTCCTAAGTTTTGCATTTTCCAAAGTGGAGGAGTGTTCAAACAAAATGAATTCTGCAAGGGTTTTCCACGGAAAGAAATTGGTGGCCTTGGTCAGAAAACACAGAGAAGTTGTTTCTGTTTACTCAAAATTGATATGAGAAATTCATTCATGCATTCATTTATTCAACACGTTTTTTTTATTTAAGTTGCACCAGATGCCAAGCCCTGGGTTTGGGATAGGGGGTGGAGTAAAGGATGGGGTCAAGAAAGGCGAGTCTCCAAAATCAATAACGAAGTCCTTGTCATTGAAAAATGAGCTGTATGAAAGTGGCAGAGCCCTGAATAATTCCGAGGCAATGCTGTAGTCTCGTAATAGAGGTGTGTAGAGAGTGATATCAAAGCTTAGAGAGTATAGCAACTCTATGGGGGAGACGGGACAAGCTTCACTAAAGCCTGTAGGCTGAGAACCTGGGTCCTTCCCCGTCCTTACCTCCATACCTCCCAGGCTGCAACTTGCAGCAGACCCCACTCCTCAAGGTCACTCAGAGCATGAGCAAGTTTTCAGCATCTTACCCCAAATGACAGGGCCCTTGCCCAGCCAGTGGTGCCATCTCTCTTCTCCTCATCTTCTACTTTCTTCTGGGTTTTGTTGTAACTCTGCCATAGGCCTGCTGCAGCAGCCATCCATCCATACACCACAGACCTCAGCGCCACTCAGAGGCTTCTAAGGAGGCCCTTGTGCTGAACAGGCAGCAGGACGTGACTTCCGCAGTGTTCTCCTCTGCTGGGCCACCTCAGCACCATACCATCGGAGAACACAGGGATCAATAACACCATGCCACGCATCTCCGTTTAGGCCAGTGGTTGCAAGAACACTCACCCTCCATGATAGATCAGCCTCACCTGTTTTGTTCAATACTTTCTCAAACCCCTCCTCCAGGCCCTCTGTAACACCTGTCTCTGGGAACAGCAAACTCCATAATCTCTTCGAACTGGTCTTTCAAATGCTCTGCCCAGGATCTCAGACCTTCTGGAGTCCCACTGCCCTTTACATACCATTATGCCCCCAGGCCCCACGTGGTAACACCCTACTCTTAGGCACCATCTGCCTTTACCATTCCCAAGTCCTCTTTGTTACTATAATCTCCAACCCCCTAGCGACTCCCTGATTCCCTGAACTTGTTAGCTCCAGGCTCACACTCCCTCTACTTTGACTACACTATCAATCCTGATATCTTTCATGTGCACACAGATAAGTCATACCACATGGAAGCCTCCCAGTTCTTAGACTGCCTCATGTCTAAAGACCTTGCCTCTTACTCCAACTTAATTTTCAACTCCCCTACCAAATCTTGTCATCACTAGAAATAGCTCTGTCTCAAAAATAATCTATGCATTACATTTTTCAAGCATAACTTCTAACTTTCAAGTTCATTTGCTGAAATACTCCTGTACAACCAATTCTTAAACCACATTGAGATGACTAAACCATTGATCCAAGCACTTTCTTACTACACACCAGTACTCTCCTTTTTAAAATGTTTTCTTTACCATGGGGATATTTTTTCACTGAGGTATAATTGGCGTACAGTAAACTGCACACTTGATAAATTATAAATAAACTTGCTATAAACATTCATGTACAAGTCCTAGATGTGGAGTGGCTGGATCATATGGTAGGTATATGTTTAACTTTTTAAGAAACTGGCAACCTTTTCCCAAAGTAGTTGTACCATTTTATAGTCCCACCAATAATATACAGGTGTTTCAACTTCTCCATATCCTCCCCAACACTTGGAGTGGTCACATTTTTGTTTCTGTGTTTCACCCATTCCATTAGGTGTGTAGAAACTTCTTGGAATTTTCTCCAGGAGCCGGTAGCCGTTTTTCTAATTTCATGCATGTTTCAACCCACCGATGTCTGTGCACTCAGTGGGCCATAGAATTTTTCCTTATTAGCATCACTAATGATCCCCAAGTTACCAAACCCAATGGGCCCTTTTCTGTTCTCTTCTCACTGAAACTTAGTGATATTTAAGATGATGACTGCTCCATATTTCTTGAAACGCTTTCCTTTGACTTCTGCTTTAATACAACCCTGATTTTCCTCCCACTTCTCTGATCTTTCTTTGTTTCCTTCCTGGGCTTTTCTTCCTCTGTTAAACCTTTACCTTAGGTTGGGACTTCAGAATAGAACTCCTTCATTTTCTTCTCTATACTCTGTTCTTAGTTGATCTCAGCCTTTTCCAAGTAGTTTAGTATCATATGTGTATCGTTAGTCCCAGACTCACATATCCCGTCCAGCTGGACCTGCCTTCTACATTCAGTTGCCTACTTAGCTCTTCATCTGGGTGCCTCACAGAATCTACAATACGATGTGGCCAAAACTGAACTCCTCATGTCCCTCTGAACCTTTGCCCTACCCTATCTCTATGCCAGCCTTCCTCATTTCAGTTGCTTCTACCAACTGTTCAGGTGGGCAACGCAAACCCCTGGGAGTCATTCTAGATGACTCCTTCTTCCTTATTAGCATATGCCCCTCCTCCCATTCTACCTGGCATATTAGAAAACTGTATCAGTTCTACTCCAAACTGTATCTTCAATCCCTCCATTTCTATGTCTCCTTCCACCATCATAGTACCAGCTGCCATCACTCCTTGCCTGGACTTCAGCAATAGCCTCTCAAATGAGTACTCAAGTTTCTTTACTGTATTCTTCCATAGCATCTAGGTGATCTTCTAAAAATAGAAATCAGATCGTGTCCTCAGACTGATTAAATCCATGCCTTCCATTGCACTCAAAATCTAATTCAAACATCTTTCAATTGACCTATGTACCAACTTCTGGCTCTGCCTACATCTCTGACCACATATTTTATGTTGCCTTTCTGTTCCAGGCACAAGGAACAGAAAGGCAACATAAAATATGTTCAAGCCAAATTGAACAAGCCCTCGTTCAAGCCAAATTCTTTTCAATTTAGAGAAACAACACCTTGTTCACTCTTCAGAGGACCTTCTTTCCCTGGGTCTTTGCATGCCTGACTCCTCACCACCCTGTACAAACAGGCTCAGCAACCTGTTCATTTCCTGCATAGCACTTCTGTTCTCAGCAACCTGTTCATTTCCTGCATAGCACTTCTTAACCTGCAAACCTTGCTGATTCGATTATTTAATCAGTATTTGTTTTTCTCCTTCACTACTCTGTAGGGGACTTTGGTGGCTTTCCTCAGAATTGTGTACTCACCAACTTGCCCTTCCATTGGATACTATACACAGTAGAAAGGGTCTTGGTCTTTGTTTTGTGGCATAAAGCTTTGCAGCAATGCTTTCACCATGCTTAGCCTCTGAGGGCTTAACAACCCCCCAACTTGGACTTGAGTAAATATTAAGCTAACAGATGCCAACAGGAGATGAGCTCCCAGTCAAAAACTCTAGAGATGTGGGTATTTTTGTTGTTGTTTATAATCTATTAAATCAATTATTTTTCTACTTGTCTTGTTGGTTACTAACTTTTGCATGTCATAATGTAAGTTCTTTGCCCTCATACATAATTCTTACCATCAAATAATTCATTCCAAGTGCACGTACATTTGACATGTTTTTCATCATCTTTGACTTTTTATCATCCCTACTAATAATTGTAATTATACCTTTTCTTACTTTCCTTGACACTGGTTCTGATCAGATTTGATAGAGTTAATATGTTCTGTTTTTGAAACATCTCAATCCTATGCCAAACATAACAAATATGCTGCTAAAGGCCTAGACGTACATGACCTTAAATTATTTTTAGAATCATCTCCAGTTGTGAGCAAAGTGTGTTGCTGTTTCTTGTTTCTATAGCTTCGCTTGTTTCTATAAAAATATACAAGGTGAAAGCTAGTAGATACGCTCTGGATTCAAGTTTACACAATTATCTAGAAAAGAATTGTTTCTTGGTTAATTACATATTATTAGAAAGGTCAGAAAGATTTAATGAACTTTCACAAAGGTTTAACTTTGACTCAAGGAGGAGCTTACCCTCACGCAAGTTTAAGTCAGTGATTCTCTTCCTATTTCCCCTCTTTCGGTTTTATCTTTGCAGTCTTCTTTCCTCCTTCCCAATTTCTTTTCTCTTCCACTCTGGAACTGGCAGAGAGACACTCATCCCACCACTCGCTTTGCCCCCACGCCCCCTGCCTTACCTCCCTATTTTCACTGTGCCCCTGCATTCTAACGCTGTGGCTCACAACCTGCTTATCCTGGATATTAGCTCATTATTATAATACTTGGTTGCTCAAAAATGTCATTAGGCAGCTTCTTTGTTGAAATAATATCCCATGACTTAGAATATATTTTTTCTATAAAATTCAATGTTTTAGTAGTTTACAAAATATTTTGTAGTATTAATACATTTCCATGTTGGCTAGCTGTCTGGCATGTAAAGACCACAGAATTTCAACACATTAACCCAATCCATTACAGTTATTTTTTGCATTACAATTAATTTTAAATAATTATATCACAGTGTGTACATATATAGCCAGTAATAACATAATGAAATGATAAATTATTTTATTATAATTGTGTAATTTATTGGAATCCTGTGAAATTATATCCTCATAGAAGTATTTTTGCTTTGTTTATCACTTTGGGTTTACTCTTTTATTTTATTTTATTTTATTTTTTTTGTTCTAGAGGCTGAGCACTGTGTCCTTGCTTGTTTTCCTCAAGTCAGTATCATAGGAATGATGTAGTATTTATGAAAATACTTATTTATTCCTTTTTCTCTCTTACAATGAAAATCTTTGAATACAAGGATAGTCTTTAACTTCCTTTCATAACCATAAAATGTGACATTATCTAAAAACTAATGTAGACTAGTACGTAACTCACAGGGAATATTCATTAATGACTTGTTGCCCAAATGTTTTCATAAAAGAAGAGAAGTGAGATTTTGTCCAAAATTTAAAGGTCAAATAGTAGACGGGGTGGGATGCGGTGGGCAGACAACTTAGAGCCAGTGCAAAAGGCAGGGAGGAGTGCAAGAGCAAGACATCGCTGGGAAATTGAAAGTTTCTACACGGTGGGGTGCGGGAGAAGGTCGGGGTGACAGGCTGGGAGAAGACGAATTCGAAAGATTGATGGACAGTCACTGTGGCATTTTGAGCAGCAAAATGGCGTGACGTTATCTGTGTTTTAGAAAACACATTTTTAGAAAAATGGCTTTGGCAGCAGTGTCTTCACTGCTTTGGACTGGAAGCCAAAGAAGCTGGGGGACGAGGGTTTTATCCCAGGCAGAGGCCAAGCAGATGGAGGCAGGGGCTGGAGTTGAAAGCCACGCTGACTGAATATAACAGAATCAATAGATTTTGATAAACTGCAACTGTTGCCTTTCAGTTAGAAATGCCCCGTTATTCTTGGTCTTTAGAAAGAAAAGACACTTAGGTTACACAGTATTTTCGAAATCTAGTGGGAGTTAGCCTGCGAGATGAATGAGGCTGGCCGAGCAGGGATCTGTGATTCCCCCACCCCCACCCCACTTCCTCCATCATCTCTTTCAGCTGGAAATTTTTCTAATTTCGGAACAGTCTCAGATTCTACTGAGTCGGGGCTGGCAGAAAATTCTCTGTTGCTTGACTGCTCAATTAAAATAACACCTTCCAAAATCCATACAGTGAGTTTATAACATAGAAATAGAAAAGAATACCCCAAGAGAAATAGTGGAAACTCCTATTACTGGACTTATTAAAAAGAGGACCAGACAAATCCTCCGCTGTATCCTGCAGGGACCAGCCCAGAGCAGAAGGAGGAGCGCAAGACAGGCTTTTTGATGTAGAGTGATAGCTGCTTGAGAGAGGAATGCGGAGACGTTTCCTTTCTGAGGAAAGCTGGCTATTATCCACTCTGGCACCCACCTGGACATTGCCCCCTTTTTGAAAATGTATAAACATGCAATCTGAGGGTGAGACTCTTGACTACCTCTGGTATTTGAAGGGGAGTGGGCAGAGAGGATGTTCTGCTCACATCTTTCTGAGTTGCAGTGTGCTTAGTCACTGTAGCCCAGCTAATAACCAGCATCTCATCTTCTATGCTTGCTGTCCTCAGGGACTTCCTCTTCCCACTCCAAGTACAGAAGAGCCCCCCTCCCCATTCTCCCAAAGCACTGCCATTACTAGGCTGTCTGTGTGACTTTGTGAGGGTGGGAACATAGCATAGAGTGGCACCCGCACAGATCACAACAGGAACCAAAGTAAATGAAAACTCCCAGCCATAGGGAGCTTCTCTCCAGGCACACTTGCTCTTGCATGGCTACTTGCTGTTTCGTTGGAGGGGTTTGCTCTCTCCACCATGGGTTTTTCCTTTGTAACTCCTCTTATCTCTCTCCAGACCTGAAATCCAAACCATACTGCCAGGGAACAGACTTCATATTTCTATAACTTTATTGAACAGACAAATTCAATTCTCTTGGTTAGAGCTCTCTCCATCACCTCCAGAGCTGGAAGGAGGTGCGTGGGGGCTCGCAAAAGGTCCAGCAACAGATTTTCCTAAATATAAAAGCACCAGCTTCCCTGAGCACCTAGGAACAATGCTATTCTTTCCACTGGAATGTCATGGTCATTTCCTTCTACTTTTTTAAAACAATTAACTTTTAGACATCTACAAAAATTTAATTTAATTTTTAAAAATATTATCCTCACGTGATTTTAATTCTTTATTGTTGATTCTTCCAATCCAGCCCTATGTGATTAACAGATAGCACACAAATCGTCACCTGCTCAAACAGCTAGAACAGGTGATGTTTTCTCTGGACTATGGCCCTCAGCTGAAACTTCTTGCCCCTGGGACTCAACACTTCCATACCTTTACTTCATGCTTTTCATTCGTGGAAAGTTAAGACATCACTCATTCAAGTTTTTGACCATCTGTCAAGTTCTTGATGGGGCAAGATACTCATTCATTCAATGATACTCATTTATTTAGCAGGTGATCTTCCAGCCCCCTCTTGATGAAAAGAGGGTGTGTATTTGCACCTGTCAAGGCCAACTGCATGCCTTATTCATGTGTGTGCTTTCCCAAACACCTGCCAGAACCCTCAGTAAATACGCATTCACTGTGGTCTTACATATTCTGTGTCCACCTCTAAATATGTGGACAGTGGGAAAGGGACTTTAGATTTTCAAAAATTAAATGCATAAATCATTAAGGTGAAATTTTTTTTCGGAAGTTGGTTTCTCAAAGGCCACATTTTGTCACCAAAATCAGTCTATTTTGAGCAGATAAACTGGTAATTTAATTATGCCCAGAGTGTAAATTAGGCATCTGCAACTTGTACTCTAAATAATGTTTTTATGACTTGAAGAAAATTAACTTGAAACCAAGTTGAAGCTTAGTGACTGGAAGAATCTGGCTCATTATGAATTAGGGAAAGAACGTGTGTATTAGTAGTTCTAACCTTACCAGGTTATAACAATTTGTCTGTTGGTTAAATGCAGCCTCAACCTTACATCAGTTTCTTTTAAGTCTCTCTTTAATTTTAGCAATAAAAGAAATTGGAGTTTTGATCCAATATTTCTAGATATAAAAGTGCAATGTCTTCAGAAGTCATTTGATCGTTTATTGTGTGGTGCATTTTCTGGATTCCCTTTGATGTCTCAGGTTGATTCTTCAAACAGAAATTCAAATTAAATTTAAATGAGACAATCTGATTTCCCAGACCTGAGAGAGTATTCACAAATATGAAAGAAAAAGCAGAGCAGCAGCCCAGTTGTTCAGCTGGAGGGTGTTTTGGGGAGGGGATGAGGAGGCAGCTACATGTAGTGAGAGACTAAGCTTGAGGAGCTGAGTGTGAGGCCCCAGGGCACCCTCCAATGAGAGCAAGAGTCTATGCACTCAACAAAGATGCCGTGGCCACAAATCTTACGACACCCTGCTGCTCCATAGCCAGCTACAATCTTTGAGTCTTGAAAAAAATCAACTTGTTTAATTCACTTTTTAAAAATACTAATACCTGCTGCTTGGACCCATGTAGTATAAAGAAGAGTCTATGTTTTAGGCCTGGGCGGTTGGCATCCTAGCTGTGTTTTCTTAAGCAATCCCTTGGTGATAAAATAAAGATGGCTGCAAACTTTTTGCTGCATGTGGAGTTTAAATCCTGATCCTTTGAATCTGGATTGACCTTAGTGAGTTGTGACAGAAGTATGACTTCTGGGGCTTATCATAAAGAGTTTTGATAGCTTCTGCCCTGATCTCTTGGAATACTCCTTCTGGAGAAAGTCAGCCACTACTGGAAGAAATCCAACTTCCAAAGACTGTCATGCTGTGAGGAAGCCCAAGCTAGCCATGTGGAAAAGCTCCATGCAGACAGAGATGAAGGCCTGGCCAATCTCATCTCTTCCAGCCACCTCAGCCAAGATGACAGGCACAGGAGTAAAAATGCCATCGTGGACACAAAGTAGAAAACAACTGAGGAACCCAAATAACACTGGAAATGAGGACGCAGGCACTAGGTCTTAGGTTTGTCATCTCAGACATCTCTCCCTCTGCAAATCCCTCCAGGTTAGGCTCTAGTCATTGTGGTACAGAGCAAAACCATCCCTGTTGGATCCCACACACATTTCTGACCCAAAATATCATGAACATGATAAAATGTTTGCTGTTTTAAATCACTAAACTTGTGTTAGTTTCTTATGAAGTGATATATAACCAGAACATCGTTAAATTCACTCAGCTCCCTCTCCTCAAAAAGTGGGGTTAATGACACCTACTGCATCAGGCACTTCTAGCTGCCTATGTCCTTTCTCCCCAGTTTCCTGAGCACATGTTGCCTAGTTAAAGACTACATTTTCCAGACTCCCTTGCAGCTAGAGGGGGATATGAGATTACATTCTGGTAAAAGAGAAGTAAGGGGAAGCCAGATATCACACAGCTGGGCAATCCTCTTAAAAAAGAGAGTGAATAGCTTTTATATTTCCCTCATTCCTTCTACTTCAAATATGGATGTGAGGGCTGGAGCTCAGGCAGCGATCATGAACTGGGAAGAAGTATACTGAGGATTGTGGAACATCAGAATAGAAAGATGTCTGTGAAGCCATCATATTGACTGCCCTTCTGAATTATCTTACATAAGTAATAAATAAACTTTTATCTTGTTACATCCACTGATATTTGGGGGGGGTATCTAATGTGAAAAGCTACATCTACCTCACAAGGTTGGTGAGTGGGTCAAATGTAAAATTAATGGAAAAACATTCTATCTCATATTCAGCAAATACCATTGCTTTCCCTGTCTTCCTCCCATATCCTTAACTGTACCAGCACCTATGACAGTGAATTCCAATCTTTCTTAAACTGTTTAATCTTCTACAACCTTATGGCTGATAAATAAATATAAGCAAGATGGGGCAGGGCCCAAGATCTAAGGATAGAGTGTATTTGTACCACTTAAAGTAAAGGAGAGGGAAATACATCTTCAAATAGCTTATCTTCAAAATACCTATAATCAGAGAGGTGAGCATACTTAAGAAAAGTTAAACAACTATTGGGGAAAGGAAAAAGTTGAGTCATTTTGGGGTCCATAGAGTACCCATTGGTGCCTCCAGCTAAAGTGTTCAGTCATAGAGTGTCCTTTCCCTGTGGGAGGTGAGACAAAATTGAGGCTATTACACCATGTCAGGAATTTCATGTTATTCATAACATTAGATTCTTATAGCAAGAAAGCAAATTAGATTTTGACCCCCACTTGCCAGTAAGGAAATCAGAGACTCAGACAAGTCAGTTAAGCTGCCTGAAATAACAGAGGTGATATAGATGAGGTTGCAAAACAGATCTGTATGATTCTTCAACTCATGTTGTTTCTGGTGTACCCTGTTCCTGGCAATGCCTTCTGTAAGAGCAGACCAGAGCACCTGAAACAGAAGCATCATTGTGGATCCACCCTACAGGCTGGAATTGAATCTGCAGGTGCCTCAAAGGCACCTGCAATCCAGAAACCTCTGTACTTCCTGTCATCATCCTTTTGCATTATGGGAGGTGTAGCTGACAGTGTGATTTCCAGATTTTTGGCACTGCCCAAATGAGAAAGGAGGCTGGTGGAACACCACACCATTGGAGCAGCACCCGGGCAGGAAGAATGAAGAAGGAGGAGAGGTAGTCTATCACTTCAGAGGGATAATTAGGCAGGAGGTGGTTTATCCACAGATACTAGCAGCCCAGTGGTCCAGCCCTTCCTGGATAGAAGAGGCCAGTGTCCTCTCTCCTTCATGTGTTGATTTGTGGAGGGAATGGAGCCTGTGGCATGTGCCAATCAGCCCAATGAGAACAAATGCTCCCCCACCTCTGTTTTAAAGACTGCTCTTAGGTCCACCATGTGAACTGATCGGGAGGAAGGATTTCAGCGGTTAACTGAAGCTTTGAAACATTTCCCAGATCCTTCCTGTCTTCTTTATCCTCACTGCCACTTCTGTAGAGCAGATCCATTGTCTCTTATCTGGACATATTTGGGCACTGTTTTTTATCCCACCTTCAGCCCCACCCTCCACCCTTTGGGTTTTTTGCACATTACTTTAATGGTGAGCTTTCTAAAACACAAATCTAAACAGGCCTCTCTTCTGCTTATAAACTCCCCACTCTCAGGCCAATCGAATGTCAGCATGAGGCTTAGGATCTAAGTCTGCTTCTCACTGCTCCTGCTTCTCCCTGAATGCCACTCTGTCACCTTTACTAAGGCTGATGCATGTTTCCTGAGGATGGGTGGGTTTTATAATGCCCCATCTCTTTGTAAGATACTTTCTCTACCCCCTGCACATTCTACTCATCTGTCAAGTCTTTTCTACAGAATCTTCCTGACTTCTTGCAGAGTTTCTAATCCCGTCTCCTCCATCCTTCTGTGGGTCCTTCATCAGAACACGTACTCCATTGTGTTGGTTGTATAGGTGTGTTTGGGCTCTTTGTTTCCCTCCAGGCTTATTGGCTTTAAAGTATCAATGTCTAGCATAATGTTGGAATAAAGTAGGGGCACAACAAATTGTTGTTCAATAAGCAAGTGAAATTGAAAGTATCTAGGCTGCTAGATAAAATCTGTACATCACTTAGGCGATTCATTACCAATGCACATGCTTCTAGTAATTGCTATATATTTACTAATAGTTGGGAATAAATGCACATTATATTATTTCTCTAAACAACATAGCTAAATCAGGTCAGCTTAATGCAATCTATAAATGATAAATTTGCAAAATGCCTCTCTCTATAAAACTAATTTGAGACAACCACTGGCATAAACTTAATGAAGTTTGAGAACAAAAAGAACTTCAAAGTGGCCTGGTTTCCCCATAGGGGAAGTTTCTGAATTGCATGCAATGATCTCTATTTTCTTTTAAGTGATAAATTTGAGCATCTTGACAATTGCAGGGAAAAATTTGAGAAAGAGGCAGAAACAGTGTGAGAAAGGATGGGCAATATTGAGTTGCCATATTTATGTCAGCCATGATGAGGCTAGCCCACTCTTGTCTCCAAAGAAAATGTTATCTCAATGAGAACTTGAATAAGATCCTTAACAACATCTAAATTATAAAGTTGTCACCACAAGAAAAGAATACAAAAGAAGAAATACACGCATCTTTATTCATTTATAATTGCACAAATATTAAAATTTATGTTCCCTTTCTATTATAGCCAGTATGACAAAATAAAATACAGTCATACATTACTTGTTAAGTGATGCATTCTGAGAAATGCATCCTCAGACAATTTTTGCATTGTGCTAACATCATAGAGTGTACTTACACAAACCTAGGTGGTGTAGCCTAACGAACACCTATGCTATATGGTATATCCTATGCCTCCTAGGCTACAAATGTGCACAGCACGTTACTGTACTGAATACTGCAGGCAATTGTAACACAATGGTAAGTATTTGTGTGTCTAAATGTCTCTAAACATGACACGGTACAGTAATACAGTATTATAATCTTATAGAATCAACATTGTATATGTGGTTCATCATGGACTAAAACATTATTATGCAGCACATGACTGTACTATGTTTTATTTAAAAGATCCCATATAAAAAAATAAGATGTAACAGATACATCAACTTTGCTTTTTCCTTTATTATATAGACCATTAAAAATTCCAGAGAGAAATTTCTAGAAATATGAGAGTTTATTGCTGCCCAGTAAACTTTCTAGGCAATGTATATATTGTTCTATATAAAGCTTCTAGAAAAGAAAAACAACTCATTTTGAAAGTGTCACATGACTAATGTCAGAATCTTTACTGAATTACTCTGACTGTAGGTTTTTAGATCAACCCTATTAGCCTCTTCAAAATTGAACTAAAAATGTTGGTATGTTATCAGGAGCTGTCCTTTTGCTGTTTGTATTGAAATCTACCTCTTCCAACACACACCTCTTCTCCAGTAATACCCGTGAGCTGCGTATTGTCATTTTACAGACAAAGAAATGGCAGTGCTGAAACAGTGAGTGCCGTTTGCAAGTTCCACATCCATTAAAGGGAGGAGGGCATGCGCTAGGGAGGGCACAGCGCTGGGCACAAGGTGCAGGGGTCCTTAACCTCATGGAGACTCTCCCTTAGCAGATGAAAGACATCAATAATTAATAGTTACCCTCTTCTCCTTCTGGTCAGTAGGGACCTTCACCATCCTCAGCACAGTGTCACTACTGACCTATCAGAGAGGGCTATATTTGCCATTCCCAGAGTGCACCATGGGATGGAATGGTTAGAAAGATTAGACACCAGGGTAACAAAGGGCAAATGCAAATGAGAAGTGATAGGGTGCCTGATATACCTGAGGATGTCATCCTCAGAAGTGTGTGTTCATATAAAGGAAAGGCAAAAACAAAGAGTCCTTAGCCCAGAATTATACCAGAAAATGTAGCACACCAAATGCACCTGCTCTGCCTACTAAAATTCTAGAGTCCTTCAAGCCCTGGCCCCAGCCCAATGTCACCTCCCTTGGGAAGCCTTCCTGGATTTTCTAGCCAGTTGATCATGTATCCTCTGTGATCTTGAAATGCCCTGCCCACCAAGTGTTTTCCATGCATGGCCCAATGTCAAGTTAGTTGGATGTAGGGTACTTCTATGAGTGAGCTCATATCCAAACCTGTCCTAGGACACGGCCACTGTCACTGCCACTGCTCTTACTGCCATGTAAGCCCTCCCAATACTCTAGGATATTAGAATATGGACAGGAATGCAGGCACTCTTGACAGCATATGGTCGGTTAAGCTCTCCCAGATTCAGGGGGTGGTGTGTGAGGCATGGAAGGCCTGCTTCTCCACTGAAGCGTCTTCTCTGTCTCGCTAGGCTTCTCGTCCCACCCTCCTAGGCGGAGACACCACCTCCACTCAGTGGTCACGGGGTACAGAGGGCCTGGCTGGGCACGCCGACACCCTCACATCCTGTGTTCAACACTCGGAGCCTTCATGAAGGAAAGGAAGACGAACCTCCTTGCTCTCTGAGTCACCATTTTCTTCCTTATTGACACTGACCATTTCATCTTCCCACTTTTTGTAAGGTTTTTCATCATTCAGCAGAGAATCCTTCCCATTTACTCTGCTGACTCTCAGGAACCTTCGTGTGGCATCAACCCTTCCCTGGCAAGGACAAGTCAGTGGCCTACCAGACTGTGTGCATTAGATCTTTTTTTTTCTTCTAAGTGAAGTATCAAAAGAATGTGTGCATTGGATCTTTGAAAGTAAAAGCAAAACACCTTTTAGGGGTCTTCAAGGCTCTGGGAGACCTGGCCATCATTGGCCCTCTGACCTTGCCTTCTGCTACTCTCCCTCAGTCACTGTGCTACCTCCATCTCTGCACTAGACATTTTGCTGAACCTTCAACACACCAAACACACCCTCGCCATGGGAATTTCCACTCACTGTTCCCTTTAGGTGGCAAGCTCTTCCTCCAGGGTCTTTTCCAAATGTCATATTCTCTGTGAAATTCTCCCTGATCACGGATTTCAAATTGAACCCCTTGTATTCAGGCCCAGCTGATTTTCTTTTTCTGTTTTGGCTTCCTCCATTAAAGTTATCACCATTAATTATTTCATATAGTTCATGTTTTTTGTGTTCTATCTGTGCTCCCCACTGGAAGGAAAGCTTCATGAGGGCAGATAGTTTTCTGTGTTTGTTCACCACTGTGAGAGTGTCTGTCGTGTAGTAGATTCTCAATAGACATGTGTGTTGGATGGATGGATGGGCGGGGGGGGTGAGTGGAGGGATGGTTGGGTGGAATACATAAATACACCTGTCTACTCCTACCTGCAACGTGCATGAAGCAAAGTAGTGCAGATCATCTGAGATTTGTTTAGCATTGACTGTCACAGCCATGCCTTCAGCCCTTAAATTCCATTCCTGCTCCGGAATTCCAGTCCCACTGTGAAATCTTTTTCCAGGCTTTCTTCTGTGCCTAGTCTTCTATTCGTTCCCTATTCACTCCCTTTTCCAGGATGCCCAGAGGTTCTCTAGCAGTGGATGCTCCTTTAAACAGCAAGATCACAGCATCTGCATTTTAGTTAAACACCCTATCCCTATTAAACCACTCCAGGGATAAAACTAATCATTGCCAAACACCCCTGAGAGTGGGATCCTCTTAAAATCAGTATTCTAACCACTGTTAGTAGTCTGGGGGGTAAATTAGGGACAGGGAGGTGCAATTTAAGAAGTTGAAAATAAAGCTTCCTTCCAAGAGTTAAACTAATTAAATCAACACATAATAGGAGGTGACAGAAATGACTTTGAGGCTCAGGGGAAAGTCACTTCAGCACAGCCTGGTTAGTAACATTAACACATCTGA
Source organism: Lepilemur ruficaudatus (assembly GCA_963574885.1). Taxonomy (NCBI): domain Eukaryota; kingdom Metazoa; phylum Chordata; class Mammalia; order Primates; family Lepilemuridae; genus Lepilemur; species Lepilemur ruficaudatus. Next base: position 26,712 of record CAUYRT010041616.1, read on the forward strand.
AAGGAAGACTGTGTCAGCGGAGGGAGGTACCAAATGGAAAACGGAAGGGAAGATGGGGGAACTGTATGTGTGTTCCTCCGACAGTGTCCAACAGCAATTCTAACAGCTATGTTTAATGCTTGATATGCGTCAGCTCTGATATTGGTGTGGGTTTATTGCAGTGCTCCTCAGACTGAGCAAGCTCCGGAATCCCCCGGGAGGGCTTGTTAGAGCACAGACGGCTGGCCTCCTCCCAGAGTTCTGATGCAGCAGGTCCGGGATGGACCCGAGAACTTGCATTTCCGTGAAGCCCCCAGGTGACGCTGATGCTGCTGGCCTAAGGATAACACTTTGAAAAACACTGGTTTACATGGATGTTTCACCATTATTTTGGCAAAGTGCAAAGAATTAGCCCCACTCCATTTGGATTTAGAGAGTTGGGTACTGTAAGTATAAAAATTGACATAAATCAAACGCAAACATGGCAAACATGTTTACAGGCTGTATCGAATGGAAAGTACTGACAGGCTTGGAATTTCAGTTTCAACCTCTGTAAGGCTAATTATTTCACTGCAAGCTCTGAGCCTATCATTGTGATTGCTGCCACCAGGTACATAGTAGACTCTAGATTTAGGAAAATGATTTAGTTTTTCCCGTATAAATAGTAGAGAGAGTAGTTCAAAACTTTGTAAATTAATTAGTTATGCTTTTACCACAAAAACACTCTAAGATATTAATAGTATTTACTATTTAATAATAATTATTATTTTTATTATTTACTACAAATCAGAAGATTTTTATGAATACCATCTGACACCAATGTTTCAGACACTATCCTGAGATGTTTGCATCTATGAACTTACTCAATCCTCTCCACAACCTCATCTCAATTTTTCAGGTAAGGAAACTGAGGCTCAGAGAGGCTAAGTGACTTGCCCAAGGTCTCTTGTCCAACTCCTACGTGGCAGAGCTGGAACCCAATATTAGCCACCCTGACTCAACCATCCATACTCTTAATGACCACACACTGTGTTTATGTGATTATTCAGTATAGGAAATGCATATAAACATCAATTATTCATCAGGTATTAAATTTTGATTAAGAATTGTTAAGAAATCTTGCACTTGAAGAGAGCATTTTATAAAACAAGGTACAAAAATTTATCTTTTTCATATTAAGCATTAGCTGTTATCACTTGCTCTTTCATATCACTTTGATGTCTTTATCTGCTTAACTTCTTTGCATTTTTCCAGAGAAAATATTGGTTCTAGCTAAACAATTCCTCTACCAACTTAAATTTATCCTTCTCCATAATAATAATAAAATAATTTATAGTATTGTTATAATAAAGCAAATATTTATCAAATTGTCTTTGTGCAGCTATTAGGTTAAATACTTGATTAATCCTTATCATAATCCAAGGAGTTAGATGCAGTTTATTTCTAGTCTGTTGATACGAAACCTGAGGGACTTAGAGTTTAGAATGACTTGCCTAAGTTCCTATGACTAATAAGTGGCAGAGCTAAGATCTGAAGCTATCTTCTCTTCTGTCTTGTACTGCAAGTCTCTAGCCGTTACCCAACATGAGAATCACCCATACAGACTTCAGAAAGGGGAACACCAGTGTCAGAGTGGTGTCCTGGAGGAGACATAGGGCACTAGCCCTGCTTGCAGCCCTGCCTGTTCCTGGTCCCTCTGTAACCTGGAGCACAGTGTGTCCTTCTCGGGAATTTTACTGTGCCCTCTCATTAGTAAGGCAGCAGCTCATATGACATCTAAGGTCTATCCCAAATCCAAAGCATGTGTTTTCCCTTCAGGGTTTTTATTCAAGCCATCTCCCATTGTCTTAACTTCCTTTCCAAACTCACCCATACAGAACACCTCCTATGACACTTAATTTTATGTGTCAACTTGACTGGACTCAGGGATGCCCAGATAGCTGGTAAAACTTTACTTTTGCGTGTGTCTGTGAGGCTGTTTCTGGAGGAGATCAGTAGTAGCAAATACTGAGTAGTTGGCATTGGCAAACTGAGTAAAAAAGATGGCCCTCCCCAACATGTGCGAGCATCTTCAAATCCATTGAGACCTTGAATAGAGCACAAAGGTAGAAGAAAGGCAAATTTGAGCTCTCTGCTTGAGCTGAGACATCTACCTTCTTCTGTCCTCAGACATCAACATTCCTGGTTCTCCAGCTTTCAGACTTAGACCATGATTTATAACATCCACCCCTCATTCCCAGGTCTTTGGACTTGGTCTAAATGATATCACCAACTTTTCTGGGTTTCCAGCTTGCAGATGGCAGATCCTGGAACTTCTTGATCTCCATAACTATGTGAGCCAATTCCTATAATAAATCTCCTCTCTATCTATCTATCTATCTATCTATCTATCTATCTATCTATCATCCATCTCTCATCTATCTACCTATCTATCTCCTGTTGGTTCTGTTTCTCTAGAGAACATAATACACTTCCATCCATGGGCCTTCCTCGACTCCTTCCCTCCTCTTCTGTTCCCCAACTCACAGACACTTCCTTACCTCTCATTCCATCAACACCTCAGGGCATATAATTTTGCAATGATTCAAATGCGGCTCTCCATTTTCTCCAATTCTTTTCTTCTACCTGTCTTTTCTTCCGAACTTATTAGTACATTCCTCTATGAGTGGAACCTAGCGTCTTCCTTATTTTTTACCCCAAAGGTCTCAATGAAGATACCAATCAATAATATTGTCAAGTTTTGAAGGAAAAACTAGCACAGCATGTATAGTTCGTTGCATCTCCTACATGGAATCACATCCCAGTTTCTGCCAAAGGTACAGTAAGACACTGATGCTTGTTAAAAGGTTCTGATTTTTATGAGCAAGCTGGAAGAGTGACACTGACTATGAATTTCTGTCTCACAAAGGAGGTTTCTGCAAACGTGTCTCCCAACCAGCTACCTGAGATTTTAAATATTTTCAAGAATGTACTTTGCCATCTGGAAGGTCTGAACTGGAGATACTTGTGTCACTTTTTTTCTAACTGCTGTCCCCCTCTGGGAGAAGGTCAACATGAATATAGGATGGGGTGGGACGGGAGGGTGGGGGATGGTATGAAGCGAGGAAAAAGAAGATTTCAGATCAACATTCAGATTTGATGAGCATTATGTGTGGCAGGGTCCAAGAGGTAGGGAGTTCACCAGCTGGGGTTTGCAATTCCAGAGGAAACAGCTGTTTTGAGATTATAGGAACAAAGGAAGTTTCAGGCCGGAAGGAGGGCAGGAAGCCACTTCAGCCCCTCTGAGTTTCTGTCCTAGTTCCTCCTGTCCCAGGGCTGTGGAGCTTTTCACACGGTATTCTCTAAGACCAATTAATGTGAGAAAAAAATAAATAAATAAAACCACACAAAATTTTTTTATTGGCTTTGTCATTTGGCATGGTTTAAAGTAGCAGTTACCAGTTTTGCAAGCTTAACTCACAGCCCTGCCGCTGCCTCATGGAACTGTCGGCCCTACCCTGGTAGCGGGCCATGCAAGATTTCAAAAACAGCTCCGTACTGTGGGAATGAAAATTTTGTTCATTAAAGACATTGCCTTTAAACTCTCTGCTTCCCACGTACAGCTTTAGGCTTCTCCCACACAAATGCCTCTCCCTCACTCCTGCGTTTCTCCTCTCTCCCTTAACATAATAAAGAACTCTTTTAAAATATCAAGTAATTAAAGCTTTTCGTGGGTGAACTCACCCATTGAGAGGAATTCTCTAGTACAAGAAAAGGTGTCTTCATCAAATTCTAATTTTTTTTAAAAAAAGAATCCAACATATTATTTTTATAAATTTTTGGCGGCAAGTGAACTGATTTTACTCCAACACAATACACATGCGTTTTTTTTTTCCTCAGCGGGTTTATATTTTCAAGCTACATTTGGGTGAAAAGTCCTATTGACCAGAACAAGTCAGAGACGGATTAAACAGCCACCTATATTTAAAGTTCTTCTTCATATTCAGTTGTAATTTGTGTTGCCAGATAAATAGAGTGAGAGACCAGGACTAGGGAAGGTGAGAAGAAATGATGATTGGAGACAAATGGAGTTGTCTTTTTTTTTTTTTTAATTGCCTCACTGTTACTTGGAAGAACAAAAAAAAAAAAAAAAAAGGACACCTAGACAACACACTCAAATCCATGTCTGCTAATCCAGCTGTGATGTGTTTGACTTTAATTTGTGCAACCAGCCCCCGTCTCTGGCCTAGTGCAGATGCCACGTCCTTTTAACATCAGCAGCCACTGGCCTCATTCTCATCCCCTGAAACATGTTCCCTGGAAGTATCTCATAACCAGCCAGGGCAAGGAGGCAACCCTGCATGCAGGCAGAAGCAAATTGTGCTTGCGCTGAAATATTTAGGCAATTTTATTTTCAAATGAGGTGTTTTCATGTTCCTTGATTTGGGGTTACATGTAAAGGAGGTTATGTTTAAGAAATAGCCATGGAGAAAAAGCAATGATCAGAGTGAAATGCTTCCATTTCAGAAGCAATTTAATACCTGTCTCCTGGATGTGAGCATGAATGGTGTGCAATTTCCTTTCCCTTTGGGAAAAAAAATGGTTAAAAGACTATTTCCTTCAGTATCCTTGCTGCCCAGGAACCCAGGTGCACATTCAAGTTAATTTCTCAGTTACAGTCACAAGGATGATTAATATAAGAGGCTTGTTTTGAAGCTGCCCATGACAGAGCCTCACAATGGAAGTTCATATTGACTTCCAGGCAAATATCAGAATTCAAGAACACACACATTCAGGAAGTTTCTCACAGGTGGAGTTGACTCTACTCTTCGATGAAGTGCCATTTCTTAGAAGGGCAAGGGGAACCATAGTGAGCCAATGATTGATAACTATGAAGTTGCCTCAGAGTTGTAGACTTCACTGCTTTGCTTCCTGTAGGAGAGCGGGAATGAAAACTCCCAGAGAGGTAAAACCATATGCCCTTAGGGCTCCAGGGGACTCTAGCTGCCATCTGGTCCAACGGAGGCAAGGTGTGGAGGAAGACATGGAGCCAGGGCAGACCGAGTGCTGCTCAAGGTCCAGCCCTGAATGGCAGGGCAGGCAGGACCCACAGCACCCCTGCCATCCCTGGGCCTTTCCCACAGTCAGGGTGCCTTTCTCAATCAGCTGTGTCCACCTGGGTCTTCTCTGAAGAGGCAAACAGCTAAAACTATGGACCAAAGCCACAGAGGAAGGGTGGCAGGAGGAATTAGAGGGGAGAGGACAGAGGGACAAGAGGGGTCCCAGGAAACTCCTATAGGGAAGCCAGAGCTCCAGGGGTAGAGAGGGAAATATTTAAATTTCCATTCCCCACACTCTCCCTTTTCCCCGTAATTGCTTATAATGGCAAGAATTTGTTAAACTACATTTTTTGAAGCGTTTTTCCTTTTCCTTGGATAGCAATAATTAGTCGTGTCAAGATGACTACTCAAATGACAATGTGATTTCAATGAGAAAAAGTTGAAGAATAAACTATAATTATTTGGACAGTCACTTGATCAGATTTTCTTTTCCTTGTCACATTTTAAATGATTTATGAAGTTATATGTGGGTGTCTGCTGAAGAGGTTACTGAACATGTTTTAATGCCTTTTTTTCCCCCTTATTCTTTTCCTTTTCAAGTACATAACCATTGTGGGATTTTTTTTTTTTTAACTCTCAGTTTGGTTTCAACAGAATCCTATGGCAGTTAATCTAATTTAAACTCCAATGTCACTTGTTCTTGACTTTAGCCATCCTAAAAAATAGCATTTTTCACCTTCAAGAAGCCTAAGAGATCTGCCAGTATGCCTAGCTAGGCATTTCTTAAAGTAAGTTCTTTGGAGCATTAGATCAATAGAGATGGTCTCACGGGAGGGGCAAAAAAAAAAGAAAAAGACCACGGATTAAAACAAAACAAACAAACAAACAAAAAATGTGAAAACAGTGTAAGCTCATCTTCCATTGATAAGTCACGTGCTATTTTGCAAATTAAATATTCTGAGAAACTCTTCATTTAATACAACTCTTTGACTATTCAGCATTTCTCAAACTTATTTGGTTCAAGGTCGCTTTATTTTCTTAAAATTTACTCAAATTAATTTGCTAATTTTCCTTTGGGCTCTGTGTTCCACAGAAAAGACTTTGGGAAATGTCCATTTGTCTGGTGAGTATACAAATTCAATTGTAGAACTATGATTCACTGTCTTCTTCCAAACAAGGAAAAATAACCTGAAAAAGAAACATTGTAGGGGTAAGTGTTCTGAAAACGGAATTGTCTATTTAGACGATGGTAGAAAATCCCAGCTTTAAAGAAGCGTTCTTAGAAAATTTTGCCTTGAAAATAATTTAGGAAGGAGTGACTTTGACATAGTTTAGCAGCATGTAAAACACTTACCACATGCACTTCTGCAACTTTCAAGACTTGCTTTGTAATCATAATCCTAGAACACTCCTGGATTCAAACAAGTTCTTCAACAGTGCGTTTGAAGTGGCAGACAGAAGAGTCATTTACAAGCACTATACTGGGAGCTCAATACATGGGATGCTTGTACTGGTTAAGGAAGGTCAAGCAACAAGGTTGTGTCTATGAGCAAGGCACAGTAAGGTCTTTGAATGGCAAGGGAATCATTTCCCTTTTATCTTTTATTAAAGGGGATCAGGTGTTTGCCCATAAGAATTGCACTCCAAGCAACATGCAGTTCTATTCTGGAATATGCCCATAAACTAGAGATATGTCTGTTTAAATAAACATAAAATCATGAATATCCTACAGCCAAATGAGACACTGGCATTTAGGAGTGAAGGCGGACAAAATCTGCTTACTTTTTTTTTTTTAATGAATGACTCAATTTTGAGATTATCCTATCGAGATTTTTCAAGAACAAAGGACAAATAATCCTGTAAATTCTCAGGTTTACTTACTTGGGTCACTGAATACAATTTCTAATTTGCATCCTGCAAAAAGGCATGTGAAGGAAGAGATTTATTTTTATTTTTTAAAATACTCTAAATATCGCCCCCTGACATGATATAAAATTTATTAAAGAATTCAGGCCAGCATCTTTGCTTGGAATAATATGTATTCTTTGCTTTTCAATGTTCAGTTGTACATTCATGTTCCTCAAGCAGGACCAGAGGGCAATTATTAGTTGCACTAGTCTCAGCATTCTTGTACCTACTTATTTTGAAACCTTTCATTTGTGGCGACAGCCGCAAGGTGTCCCTTCAAGGATTTTGCTTTTTTGATTTATACTTTTATACACTCAAATCTCAATTGAGATATCTGAGCTTCATTCCATTTTCTGACCTTATACTATCAAGCCAGAGTGACCCCCAATCTCTTAGGACTGGGCTACATTCCAAACCAGGTTATGGAAGAACAAGGGCAGAGAATCAAAGCCACACATCACCCCGGTCCCAAGGAGACACTTCATGTAAAGCCGAGTGAAGGCCAGCCAATCGGCAGACCTCATTTATTTGCCCATGTGAGAATTCTCAACTCTCCACCCTTTGAACTTTTGACATTATTTTTGAGTGTGTGTAAGTCCTGTTTATACCAAACACAAAAGCCAGACAGATGCTTAGTTTGGCATGGAAATTGGCCTCATGGAAAAAAATATTCTCTTTTTTCCTTTTTTTTTTTTTTTTTTCTTTTAGAGTGAGGATGGACAGGACTGAAATGCATCATAGTTGCTGACATATTAGTGAATATTCCATGCATCTGTTTCTGGTTATTGTTCTCCTCTTGACACACCTGTCATCATGGCCATGCAGTGAGGCATCTCAGAAAATAAAAACCCCTCAGAGCCTGGTGAAGTGGACGTGTTGGTCAATAAGGCTGTGGGCTAATGTATCTGGGAATCAACCGAGCATGAGGGCTTGAGCACTCTGCTGCACGCTGCAATCCCCGCTTTGGGAGGATGCAGAAAGTTGCTGTTTTGGACTGAGAGGGAAACAGCCTGCATCCACCTCCCAATATAAATCTTTTCCAATTTCCAATATAAATCTTGTCCAAGTCCTCATTCCCACAAAACACCCAGTCTGATTTTCAGGAGGAAAACACACTAACCTGGTTAAATAAAGGTTTTTAAAATTATTATTCACATGAGTGTAAAAATGTATCATTCACCAATTTTTCATGTTTGTTCCTGAACATGAAAATAGATGTTTATCATTGAGCACGGTGCCTAGGCATGATAGACACTCCATATGCTGACGCTGCACTAAATTGTTCTTTTTGTCATTATCACATTGAGTTTAATAACACCCCAATGAAATAAACATGTTTATATCCTTTTCTTGCAGGTAGGGAAACTTGCTCATGGGGACCAAGTTACTGACCTCACCCACATCACACGGCCAGTAAGTGGAAGAGCTGCCTGCCTCTCCCCTACCAGCAAGGAGAAGTGGCAGTGACATCCTTACGACAGAGGTCCAGGGAGTCACACAAGTCTTTGTAGTGTGAACCAGATTTATGATATGTTATGGCAGGCTAATATACCATTAATGACCCCCGAACAAGTGTTTAAATAACAACTCAATTTGTGTGTAGGTTATTTCTAAGCCCCAATTCATGTCCTATTGAAACACCACCCTCAGCAGTCAGTAAATGAGACCAAGACTGGGGACAAAAGAAAAAAGCATCCTCCCTCTTTCCAATAGTGCCTTGTAAATGGTCTAAGTGTCAGTTGAATTGTCCTATTTATAAGGCCTTTGTTTTTCCTTACTGTAAACTCTTAAGGACGCTCTGTCGCTGGTACGATTCAATATGACTGGAGCTTGCAGGGGTCTTGATCTCTGCATACAGTGCACCACGGGAGTGATTTATAAACCACAGTCCCAGAGCATCCCAGGAACTGGAGTGAATTGAGGCTACTAAGTGAACACAAGTGCTATGAATTCCAATGTTAGACCAGAACAAGAAATGTCCCCAAACTCATTTCCTGCAAGTGAGAATGGGGATGTGGTCGAAGAGAATTAGGGGGAATGGCAAACCCCATAAGGAATGAGGTTGGTATCCAATTAGCTTCTTTTCATATTATGGGTTTAGGGAGGCCAAGTAATCCCAAGATGGCTCCAGTCATTTTCACGTTGGCAAAGAGGAACAATATCGCTTTTTAATAGTGTGAGGTCGGAGGAAAAAAGGGCAGAGTGAGGAGAGGGGAGAGTGAACCAGAGGAGGATTGTGAATGCACATAATTCCCTGGGCATGAACATTTTTATGAAAAAAAAAGAAAGAAAGGAGATTAAAAAATTAATAACTTGAATGTGTGATCAATAAAAATAATTATCATCTTCCAGTCCATTTTTCATAAGGCACTCAGTGGCCTGAAAGTAATTTCTGACACAGATATAGGAGCAAAGCACTTGAAATGCACAGTTACCAAAAACTCCCTCCTTTTAAAAAAGACTTTCCTGTTCAAATCTCAACGTGTTTTTTTTCCTCCTGTCTTCTACACTCAACCGTTCCGTCTAAAGACAGTCAGGGAGCTAAATATATATTAATTGGAACTCTTGGGGCTGGCATCAGTGAGATACAATTATACCAAACGGATGCCATTCCGGGCTCTGATAGCTTCATTTAAATTCCTGAATAAAACATGAAATATCTTTAATGAGAAATGAATATAGTTGTCAGGAGGGAGTAGTTTTGATATTGTTACTAGTCGAGATAGAGAAGATGAAGACATAATGTGAATACCTTCCATTTTATATAAAAATGATGGTTGTTAGAAAAGACATATCCCTCTTCTGAGACACCGTGCGTGCTACAGAATCCAAAAAATTACAGAGCCTGACAGCAGAGTTGCCTCCCGAGGAACTGCAGCGTTGGAGCTTCTGTGAATTCACAGAAAGGAAAACGTTCGGTCTGTTACCAGGAAAACGGATCCCCTCAAACAGCGTGGGTGGGAGTAAACACGTGCCCCTCCGGCCGGCAAATCACTGCTGCTCTCTAAGCAAGAGTTGAGGGAGATGTCATGTCCATAAACATATTTTTTGAGAGCGTAAGAGAGAAACGGACACGCGTCCTTATCTCAAATCTCCGCGTTCTTCAAGACATCGCTGCTCAGTCCTGGAGGAGGGGGACGGAGCAGACGGAGACGGGTTAGTAACATCCCACTGTCAAGGAGATGGGAACCACATGGCTTCTCACACCGCCCAGGCCTCCTCTTTGATCACAGGCCCTGGGAAGCCCGAGCCCGAGCCCCAGGCTCCAGCAAAAGCCTATTCACCTGTTGGGCTGTGGCGGGGATTTTCTTCTTTTCTTTCCAAGGGCTTCTTTTTATTCATCCTGTCTTTCATAATTAAAATAGCAGCACGCTACCTTGCATGCAGGCGGCACCTGTCTTAATCCCAGGTGACCTTCAAGCGCTTTAGAAATATTACCAACAATAACTGGGGCTTGCTAGGACTGCCATTGAATTGTGAGGGTCAGTTCCCCAGTCTGTGTGACTGGGAGGTGGGAGGGGCAAAAACTCTATGGAGACCTGGCAGACAATCCGTCTGGAACAAAATAGGAAGATGAGGATCTATTTTTTTCCGTATCTCCCATCCCAGTCCTGAGCTATTGTGAAACATAAACAAAAACCACTCAGTTCTCTTTTTGTGACTCAGAGACAAGGTACTACTCTGCCTTTATAAAGGAGATTGAGGGGTCAGATGAAGCAACCCAGGTTGGTCGGTTGATAAAGACCTTGTCATGCTGTTATTTTGCTCTGTGTTCATTGGACAAATAAATGGGTGCCCACATGCAAAGCACGGTGGGAAGGTACTGAGATAAGGTCATCTGGGTTACTGCCCTCCTGGAGCGCATGGGCAGCAATTTCCAAATAATGCCATTGCACGGGACGGCCCTCAGAGCCTGCCTTTCCCAGCTCTGCTGCTCTGCTGCCCATCTTGCTCTGTGGGGTGGAGATGGGGACACCAAATCTCTGCCTGGCATCGCCGGTCCTGAACCACACTTGGAGCAGCAACGGCTGAGCTGGCCGAACTGGCCAGACTCCTGCGTGCCTCGTGCCTCTGCATCTTCAATGCACGTTCTGTCTGTGGACTAACCTCCTCCCCGTCTGCCCAGACATTGCCATTTTCTGTGCAGTCCTTTCTGAACATGTCTCCTTCCTTTTTAGGGCCCCCAAGAGTCTTAGGTGCATCTTTCTTGCCAAAGTACACACAGTAGTCCCCTCTTATTCTTGGGGGATACATTCCAAGACCCCCAGTGGAGGCCTGAAACCTTGAATGGTACTGATCCCTGTACATACTATGTTTTTAACTATACATTCATACCTATGGTAAAGTTTAATTTATAAATTAGGCATAGTAAGAGATTAACAATACCTGATAATAAAATAGAACAATTGTAACAATATGTACACCGTAATAAAAGTTATGTGAACGCAGTGTCTTTCTATCTCAAAATACCTGATACTGATTGACTCAGGGATGGGTAGCGTAGACAGTGTGGATGTGCTGGACAAAGGGGTGACTCACGTCCAGGGCGGGACGAAGCGGGATGGCGAGAACGATTTCATCACACTACTCAGAATGGCACAAATTGAAAATATATAATTATTTATTTCTGGAATTTTCCATTTACTATTTTTGGACTGTGATTGACCACAGGTGACTGAAACCATGGCAAGTGAAACTGTGGATAAGCGAGGACTACTGTATACACTTTTTCTTCCCCCATGCCTGTGGATTTGTCCTTTGTTGCCTCACTGGCTAGTTTGAAAGCTATCATGCTTGATGAAAGAGACTATCCATCCTATGCTTCTAACCCAGTGCCTGCCACGCAGCAAAAGTGCAAATAAACATTTGTGATATGACCTGCTTATACCTTCCTGTATAAAATAAACGCAAAAGCTCACTTCTTCTATGCATATACAAAGAGCCAAGAAACCCAGATAAACAGGAAAATACATTAAATCGTGTTCTCTCCTTTCATGAGACCAAATAACAATTTGACTAATATGCTTTTATGTTTTACTAATCACTTTTATTTTCTAAAATTGATTAAATAAAACATTTGCTTTGATCTTATCTTTTTAGTTTTTAAGACTGTTCTACAAATATCTCTTCGTTCAGGATTGAATCAATAATAGTCATAGCTAACTTCCGCGGAGTCATGCAAGAACTGCTATGAGTGCTTCACATGTGTTAACTTATCCCTGCTCCCACCTTATCCAAACAATCGCCATACCCCCACCCAACAGATACAGAGACAAAGGAACCAAGAGATCAGTTGTCTTGCTCAAAGTCCATCAATCCTTGCACGTGAATAATGAACTATTCTTTATCTCTGCAAAAACCAAAGCAAGAATATAAAATAGAAATCGCATGAAAAAAGAATAAATCAAAATACAGAAAAATTCTCCCGTCCAGACACATTGGCCTAGGTTGCCCAAATAGAAGAGCTATTTCTTGAAATAGTTTAACATTAAATCACTGAGAAAATATCTTCACTAGTGATTTTTGTCTACATTTGAAGCATTTGCCAGCCTGGTCAAGAGATTTGTAAAGTCAGGGCCCAATTCCTATTTGTGACTCTCTGCTCTCATCTCTCTCACGTCTGCAGGGTAGACATACACTTTAAATGTAGCATTCCAGCCAAAGGGGCCTTGTTTTATTGCCAGTTGGTTTGGGGCTTGATGTCAAACCCACCCTGCTCCAGACACCCAGGACTTCCTTCCTCAAGACTTTCTTATCACGGCAGCCTCTGCTCCTCTGGCAGCTGCAACAGGGGATTGGTCCTGTGAACACAGACTGAGGGGTCTCTGTGCACCTGGGGGCCTCATGAGTCAGAGCCTCCCCCACTCAAGTCATGGTCACACCAACATGTTTTTAAGGCTCCTGACCGCTGCCCTGTTGCCCATGGGCCCACCAGGGCTGAAGCCTAGTCTGCTTGGCTCAGTATGTGCAGGTCTTACAAACTCTATTCCCCAAGTAGGGAGCAGGAGGTACACAGTGGAGAGAGATTCCATTCAGGGTCTCCTCATTCTTCTGCTGCAAACCTGCATGGCCTCCTTCTCCAGGAAAGCCGCCCTGTGTGTTCCTAGCCACTGCTTGGGGCCTTGCTAAAAATAGTCTAGATTATCAAATTAGGGGACCTCAACTTTGTAGAACCCGTGGATCCATGGGGATGGCATTACTCATCAATCAGGGTGCTTTTCCCCACTGAGCTGGACATGGCCTCAAGACCCTCCTCAAAATACCACCTGGCAGAGTCTGATTTCAGTTGGAGTAGGCACGCTTCATCAAAGCTTACCTTTCACCCCTAAACCCCAGCCTTGCTCACACAGCCTGCCCTCCTGACACCAAGGATGCTTCACTGTCTCGAATCCTACGGTGGCATCGGATTTTAACCCTGGTGCCTACTTGAACCACAGCTGCTGCCCCTAGACCCACAGACACACATCGGTCTTCTCAGGCCAGGCTGGGGGTCCCTTGCCCACTCAATTCTGAAGTCTTCCTTTCTACCCCCCTTCTACATTGCTGAGGACCCAGCATGATACTCAGACCAACCTTCCCAATTTAGGCCAAATAGCTAAAATGACCAAGTGAAGGGTGACAGGCCCAAGGAAGAGCAGCCTGTGCCATGTATAATCTCACCCACATTCAGTGTTAGCAAGATTGTTGATTATGTCCAAGTCTAATCATGAAAATAGCTGTCACTTAGTGCAAGAACCATCCATGTACAGCTGAGAGCTGTGCATGGATCATCCCACTGGAGCCTCAGTGAAACTAAAGGTGCTTTACAATCCGACCCCATGTACCTTTATGGATTCATCGCTCAACAGGTCCACCTTGAGCCATATTTTCCAGCCATGCTGAGCTAAACAGACTCTTCCTGCATGCTTTACCTGTGTCCTATGAGGTACCATTTTACAAATGAGTAAACTGAGGTTTGGAGTAGGAAGTAAGATTGCACAAAGAGGATGTAGCAGAATTGGAAATCAAAGCCTCATTTACATCTAAGTCCATGCTCTTAACCTCTAAATCATGCTAGTAGGGTACAAAAAATATATATTTCCAAGTTTCTCCCTTTTCCAAAGGCTAAGAGAGAACATCTTCAGGGCACATTGGCTTTGAATGACTGGATCTATGTACAATGGTTGTCTATGAATACTTCCATTATCAAGTTCACCTGGAGATGATGGGGGCAGTTCCAGTTCCCTGTAAACAGTAGTCTAGATAGGAAATGTGAAGAACATATGCTTCCCTCTAGCAAACATATAACCTTAAGATTTTAGCAGTGTGGTCTCAGGTACCATGGAGTCTCATAATTGCCTTTTTGGAATATGAGACTTCTGGCTACAGAGCAGAAGGTTTTACAGGAAGTCGTCACTCATCCTAAGGGTTTTCCATGTTTCCTCTTCCCCTAAAGAGTAGATGTGTGTGTTTATAGTGCTGAATTGGGGGAAGTAGGGTGGAGACAGTGCTGAGACTTGCTTGGGCACAAAATTTAAGAGACATCAGAAAAAAGTCAGTAATCAGGATAAATAATATTTTAATGCAATAGTTTAAAACATTAAACTTTTAATCAAAAATCCATTATGAACAAAATAGCAAAATTTTGCATAAACACAGGATCAATATTACTGATTGTCTTAGTCCAATGAGGCTTCTATAACAGAATACCACAGACTGGGTGGCTTACAGACAACAGAAATGAATTTCTCACAGTTTTAGGGGATGGGAAGTCCAAGATCAAGTCACTGGCACATTCGGTGTCTTGTGAGAGCTCATTTCCTGGTTCGGAGATGGCCACCTTTTCACTAGATCTGCACAAGGCAGAAGGAGCAAAGAAGCTCTCTGGGGTCTCTTTCAATAAGGGCACAGTTGCATTCAGGAGGGCTCCATCCTCATGACTTAATCACCTCCCAAAGCTCCCAATTCCTAACACCATCACATTGAAGGTTAGCATTTCAACATGGGTATCTTGAAATACCCATGTTGAGGGGACACAAACATTTGATCTATAGCACTGATTTTTTTTTTTCCTTTTGTTTCAGGTTCCAATAAAAGCTCAGCATAGCACCAGGTAGAGATGAATTGGGGCAAGGGCTTTAAATTTAGGGAGCTTATAAAATCTTTACTACTTGGTCTTTTTCTGAGTCAGATCCAGCCAGGAATGTTGCTTAAATTATACTATTAGGTCATTAAATATGAAATGTCTGATTTCAAATCAAAAGTTTAGTTTATTATATCTCAAAGAAGAAGCAGTACAATTAATCAAAGTATGTGCTTAAACTATCAACACAGTTTTTCCATCTTAATGGTAGCTTGCTTGTGCCAACAATGAAGAAGCCTAGAGAGTGAGTGGCAATGACATCATGAAAGGCATTTTTCACAGCTTGTTGAGAATTGAACATTTTTCCTTGCAAGAAGTGGACTACCCTGGAAGAAGTGGTAGTCTGTTGGTGCAAGGTCTGGTGAATACAGTGGATGTCAGGCAGTTTCCAAGTCCAGCATCTATACTTTGAGCAGTGTTGTTTTTACGCAACACGTGGTCTTGCAAGAGGATTGGCCTATCTCTATTGACCAATCTCAGCATCGTAATCACAAGCATCCTCATCATTTTGTCCAATTGGTTGCAGTAGACATCCACTGTGATCAGTTGACCAGGTTTCATGAAGCTGTAGTGGATAATACCAGCACTGGCCCACCACACAGACACCATTAGCTTTTTTTTGATGAATATTCAGTTTTGTTTTGTATTGTGTTTTGGCACTTCATCTTTATGCAACCATTGTGTGGAAAGCTTGTGATTGTCAAAAAGAATCCATTTTTTATCACATGGAACAATACAGTGTAGAAATGGTTTGCCTTTATGTTGTGACAGCAAAGAAAGGCAAGTTTCAAGATGATTTCTTTGCTGATGCTCATTTAATCCACATGGAATCCATCTATGCAATTTCTTTACCTTGCCAATTTGTTTCAAATGGTCCAAAATTGTTGGACTAGTAAGGTCAAACCTTCCTGCTAATTTACATGGTTGAGATGGATTGACTTCCACTACAGCTTTCAGCTCATCATTACCCACCTTGGTCTCAGGTCACCCACGAGGCTCATTTTCAAGATTAAAATCAACAGAATAAAACTTCTCCAACCATCAACGTACTGTGCATTCATCAGCCACATACTTTCCAAACACTTTGTTGGTATTTCCAGCTGTCTGTGCTGCATTGTTTCCGCAACAGAACTCATATTCAAAAATGACACGAATTTTTGACTTATCCATGGTTTCACAAAAATTGCTCTGGAAAACAAAATTTGAAAGACAATCAAAAGCCAATGTGTGTGTTTGAAAGAAAGAGGATGCAGAGTCACAATAAAAATTAAAAAAAAAAAAAAAACACGTGTCAAAGTGAAATGTCAGAGTATCAACTGTCAAACTTAGTACTTAAGGAAATTGGACATTCCATACTTGATAACCTAATAATAGAAGGCAGGAAATGCAGTTATCCAGTTTTTTGGAGGACTGGACTCAGAGGTTATAAGAAACAACAGATCCTTTCTCTCCCCTGCCTGTTTGGGGCACAGCCACTCTGGGACCCCAAAGCTCCCTCCCCTGCCTGAAATCCTCAGCAGAACCCAAACCTTCCCTAGTTGTCCCTTCTCAGTGAATAAAATGTCTTGGCTACTTTTGAGTAAGAAGATATCCAGCCCAGGCCCACTGTAAACCTCTCCAGGCTTCTGGCTGAGGAGCGAATCCCTGGGCAGGGGGATTTGCATAGGAAATGAAGGAGGGTCAGATCCTTCTCTTCCTGGAGCCACTTTTGCAACCACTTACTCCTTGCTGTTTAGGACCCTCAAGGTGAAGAGAAGGCTTCTATGACAGGGACTGCTGAAATCTGGTATTGACGGCTTCTGGCTGTGGCAGAATCCAGATGCTGAATCTTTTCCTCATGAAACCACTTGGCGTTGGGGTAGGGGCATCTTCATATAACCCCTAATTTGTGGGTCTATATTCTGTGAATCCTTTGATATGGACAAAGTCTCTCCTGATGGCCACTTAAGACATCCTCAGTCTTGTTTTCTACTGTTTCACTCCTAAGGCTCTTCCAGTAATTCTCTTGGATGGGTCTCCCTCCACGGGACAGTCTTCTTAGAAAGGGTCCGTAGGCAGCCCCTGAGGAACTCAGGTTCATGGGCCCAGCCAACCTCAGAGCAGGGGAGCTCCAACGCTACCCCAGGGCAGCTCTGATCACTGTCATTTACATCCAGCTGAGAGTCAGACATCTGTCTCCCCAGCCCCCACAGCCACACACATCCTGCAGCCGGCATGTGCCAAACTTTCCAAATGGTTCTCCTAAGGCACCTACCAATAAGCCAAGGAAAAGTGGAAGCGCGTCCGCTCTCCCACGGGAATGAGGGGCGGGAATCACGGAGAGCAGAGACCACCTGCACTCTGAAGAAAGCCTTCAAATTCTCAAGATATCAGCCTTTTCTACATAATCTAGCACTGTCTCCATGTCACACCAAAAAGGAATGTAAAGGATGGGTTTTTAATTCTCCCTAAGCAATGCAGGAGGATTGACATATGGTCGGATTTGCTTTAAACATAAAGCATAAGATAAAAACAAACACAATCCATTATAGCATTATTAGGAATAGTGCCTTTCCTAGATACAGTGTGACATCTTAAATGGAGAAAATGATAAAACATGCACATACATGCACACACATGCACTCACACGTACATATGTGTGCATGGACCTACACACAAATGGAAGAAACAAAACATTAAATACAAGGCAATGTTCTCAGATCATGTGGGGGAATTTCTCCACGCCAGATTTATAGATTTTTCTGTCTAAGCTAACTTCCATCCATTAATTTCCTCTCTTATTGCCCTCAGGCAGGGCTCTGCTGACACATGCCTGATCCACTATGCAGTCAGCCTTCCACCTAGTCTCCCTACATGCATGCTGCTGTCCCTCTTCCAGACCACCCTACATATTGCTGCTCAATAAATCTTTCTAAATTGTTATCCTGTATCCTCCCTCTACAACCATCAATAGCTCCCTAGTGCCTACTAAATAATTTCAAATGTCTAGATATGTTTTTCTTCCATGACTTCATTTCTTGTCTTTTATATACAGAATATCTCTATTTGAACCAAATTCATTGTGCTCTAGAACGGTCACATTTTGCTACCTCCACACACAGTAGATCCTCAATCACTGTGATGAAGAGCATTCTAAGTGTTCATGCCGTTAAAAGATGAGTGAGGAGGGTAATGCTTGATGTGTAAAGGTTATTTGAGCAACGTCCATCAGTTTATCCCTTTTATATTATAACTCCATTGCTTTTCTGTGTATCTGTTTCCACAATTCACTATGATTGTTTTAAGGAGAAAAACTGTGTCCCTTTATCAATGTAAGCCCTGTGCCTGGCAACCAATAAATATTTGGAAAGTGAATAAGTAAATGAATGTTATTCAACGTATAACAGAGATCAAAGGACTTTGTTAAAGGGACTGAAAAATTAATACATTGATATTAAAATATAAGAAGTGCAAAACAAAATAGACAAAATATATACGACGTGTGTTTTGGTCGGGTTAGGCTAGGTTAGCTGCATAACAAGCACCATTAGCAACTCAAGGGCTTAACGCAACAAAAGTTCGTTTTTGTTCACACAATGTGCAGCGTGAAAGCTCCTGGTTGCCCGTTTCCTAGGGACAATTTCCTCAAAGTGGTCACTTAGGACCAGGCTCCTCCCATCAGCTCACTATCCATTAAGTCTTCCTTCAAGTCCTCTTCTGGGTCTTTCACATCCAACCAGCTGACAAATAAAGTCTAAGAACATGAAGGGATCTCCTAAAATGGGGTGTCTTAGGAGCCAGGCTGGGTGCATCTGCCAGGTGTTCACGTCTTCCAGGCTCATCTTCCCTCCTATACTAGACGTTTCTGTGTAGTTTTAGAGCAAACGTAGAAACCCTCTCTCTGTCAGCCCCACAAGCTAGATCTTAACAATCTCAACTGCAGGGAGATTATATTAGTTATCAATTACTGCATATCAAATTACCCCAAAACTTAGTGGGTGTACACAATGACATTTATTATCCCACAGTACTTGTGCGTCAGGAATCCCAAGTGTGACTTAGTAGCTGGGTCCTCTGGCTCAGGGTTCCTCAAGGCTGCAATGAAGGTGTAGGCCAGGGCTGAAGTCATCACTGAGCTGTACCAAGGAGTTGATCTGCTTCGAAGCTCACGCCGTGGCTACTGGCAAGATTCAGTTCCCAGTGGGACTTTGTACTGAGGGCCTCAGGTCCATACTGGCTGTTGGCTGTCCTCAGGCCCGTGACGTGTGGGTCTTTTGATAGGGAAGCTTACAGCGTGGCAGCCTGGCCCAACAGAGTAAGCATCCCAAGAGGAGCCCAGCAGAGAGGGTGAGCAAGACAGAAGCCATGGTCACTTACAACCCAATTTCATAAGGACCTTCTGTCACTTCTGCTATAATCCCTTCATGGGAAGCAAGTGACTAGGTCCAACACACTCAAGGGTTGGGGACTACGCAAGGGCACGTATACCAGGAGGCAGGCATTACTCTGAGTCATTTTAGAAGCCACCAACCCCAGAGATCATAGAAAAAGACAACTCTAACTGCCCAAACTATGGCAACTGAGTGATTGACTAGAACATTTAATAAACAGGCTAGTCAAGGAAATGTGGTGTGTGACATTTTGGTGATGGAAGGGAGAATGACAGAAGAAACCTGGGGAAAGAGAGAAGTAAAGCCAATGGTGTGTTTGCTCAGCAAGTGGAGTGCACAGGGTTGAACTGAAGCTTTACTGGGAACAGGACAATTGCTTCCAAAACACTGTACTTGAAATAGCTGAACAGAATAAGACAATACAATTAAAGGTAAAAGACTGACTTTTAGGGGAAAAAACATATATTTCAAGGATATCTGTGACGATAACCTTTTCTATCTCAGAGATTTGGTCTGAGAATTAAATGAGATGATGCATCTGATCCAGTAGGTTTCACTCA
This sequence comes from Lepilemur ruficaudatus, assembly GCA_963574885.1. Taxonomy (NCBI): domain Eukaryota; kingdom Metazoa; phylum Chordata; class Mammalia; order Primates; family Lepilemuridae; genus Lepilemur; species Lepilemur ruficaudatus. The sequence continues at coordinate 46,690 of CAUYRT010041616.1, forward strand.
GGTGGGTCTTTGGAGTCTTTTAACACGTTCCCAGGTGACTAGGATGCTTCTGGTCTGAGGACCACACTTTGAACAGCAAGGACCCAGCCTGGCCCGTGTAAGCCCAGTGAAAATTGTTTCCTTATGTTAGTGGTCCCTAAAGCTGAAAAGGCATCAGAATGACCCGAGGGCTGTGGCTCCACCTTCAGAGTTTAGGAATCCGCAGGACTTGGGGGAGACTCGGGGGAGGCCTGGGCACGACAAGGACAGTACTTGCTGAAGACACACAAGCCATCACACCTGCCCTCAAGGAGTTACAATGTGTAACTTGTAAAGGAAAGCTCCCCCTCTGCTCGAAGGGGAAGCTGTTTACAAACCCAGCCACAGTAAGTGCCAGACACCTTGGAGCTATTAAAACATAGTAACAAATGCCTTAATTAGGGCAGGAGCGAGAAGTGCCATAAATCTCCTTGTGAGTCCCTCTGCAACCGCTTCCCCGCTCATGCAACCAGGAGTACCTTTTCACTTTATAAACATTCCCGGAACAACAAAATTAAAGTCCTCCGAAAATGAGATTATAAACATTAAATACTATTTATGACTCTCATGATAGAAGCTACAGTACAATTCATTTTAATATTGTCACTGAATAAATGTACCACAAGTTTTGTTTTCCCCCTCTAAATTACTTTAGATTTCTTTGAAATACCAGGTCAGAAAGAGGGTGAGTTCTTACCCTATGTGGCAGGGACTAGGGGAGGTTAAATGAGCTGTGGGTACTCCCCAGCCCCCACCACCCCGTGATATACCCACCCCCCAGCCCCAGGAGCCCAGAGCTCAGAAGTTAGACAAACTGGAAATCAACCTACCAAGCTCACGTCCAACTGAGGGCTTTGCGTTGCCATTTTCTCTACTGAAATACTTTTCCCTGCAAAGATTGCCCAGTCCTTCCCTTCTCTCCAGTGTAACTCTTCACCTGGCCTGGTTTTCCTCCCCTGGGAAGTGGGATCTCGGTATCAGACTGGGCAATGCGGAAGGTTTCCCAGGAGGGCTGATGGTGGCCGAGTGTGGCACCTGAGGGATGAGAAAGCCTCTCCCAGTGTGAGGGAGAGGATGAGCGGCCCTGGCAGAGAGAGGAGCTCATGTCAATGCGCTGGGGGCCGCCAGGCAGGCAGGTGGCCTTTTGTCAGCATGTGTGCCCTGAGGAAGCAGCAGCGCCAGCCTCGGGGAATCCAGGCATGCAGAGGGCACCCTGTGGACGTCTCGTGTGCCGTGCTGAAGAGTCCGAATTCCGTGTTGAAATCTGAAGGACATTACTGAACAGGACGGAGGCACTGTGGGGTGTGTTACATGAAGGTCACAGTGAAGCAGCAGGAGGGTGGGATCGGGGGGCCAGGAGTGACGGCAGCAGGAAGGGGTCCGGTGTGGGGACTGCTAACTTTATGTGGCCAGGAGGGGACGAGATCCTGAGCAGAGGCCCAGGCAACGGGCCCATCGGTCATCTCTAGGGAGCACAAAGGAGTGAACCTGCTCAAGGAAAATGAGCTCATAATCTCACACATGTTCATTTCATATTTGCCAAAATGTGACTGTAATTAAATGTTTTGTTCCCAGGATTGAAACCTAATCCACGGACCGAATCCTGCCCCTTTCCACAAGTTCCCTAAAGACCTTGAGTCCCTTCAATGGCCTGATCATTCCTCATGTGCCTGCGTCTCCTTCTGTCAGAACAGTGACATCTCTCTGTTTCTTAAAGAGGCTAAGCTCAGCTCCAACCCGGAGCCTTTGCACTCACTGTTCCCTCTGCTTGGAACACCATTCCCTGTGACTTTGGCACTGCGGGCTCTTTCTTATCATTCAATTTCCTGCTCAGCTATGACCTCCTCAGAGGGCCTCTCCCACCCACTTCCCAGGGTACCATGTTACCAGTTTTTATTTCCTCTGCACTATCCTCATTTATCATAAAATGATGCAGCATCCTTATTAACAAAAGTATTTATTCTCTCCTTTCCCTCAGTAAATGCCTGGGTCAAAAGAACAGAGCTTTTTCTCGCACTGTACTGCTTCAACCTCAGTGTCTACAACAACGAATGGCACATAATAGATGCTCAGTAAATCTGTGTTGAATGAGTGACCCAAGGAACCAGAAAGATAAAAATGAGAATTAGAAGATACCTATGCTGAGGAGTCATTATTTAGCTCCCTGTTCTCAGTGACATTTCCTTCCTCCTTGATCACAGTAATTCACCCACAACGAGAGGACAGGCTAGCATCACGGCAACAGCAAATTCCCCAGGACAGGAAATAAATTCCACCACCGGTTTTTCCCAGGGGGTGACAGTTCTGGTAGTGGGAATGCTCACTTTTTCTCTGGGCAAGGTACATATCCATGCAACAGCCTCTGCCTATAATAGCTGCCACAGAGACCAGACAGGAGGCATTAAAAATTAAACAACAGAAGAGTCGATCAGCTTCCAATCTCGGGTTTATAGACAGGAAAATGCCTAATGACAGGTGGTCTCCGTAACAGAGGTGGCCTCGGAGAGACATTTCTCTTGATTTTATTTTTTAATTAACTTTTATTTTCAGTATTTTGTCCCTTTTTTCTGCCCCCGTGGAGTGATATTTAAATGATAAAAGGCTCACCACTGTTTCCAGAGCAGCCCAGACCAACTCGCCACCCGGCTGCAAGAGGAGGGAATCTTTAAAGATCACTCTGTCTTGGAATTCTAATGCTGCCAAGCGGCACGCGTGGATTCACATAATACGGCTCCCAACCGCAGCGCTTTAAGCTAAAGAGTGCAGTTCCTCGCGGCTTCCTCCTGACAGTCTCCTAATTACCCATTCCGAGCCCTTGGAAACAGCATTCCTCCCGGTTAAGGACCTCCACCAGCCGCTGCAAGACACACCAGCGAGTTGAGTATATTTCATTCAGCATCTATCGGCTGCACGTGAATGATGAAAGAGGAACAGTCCACGTACCATGCAGATAGTCTGACTTAGAAGAGAGTCACTATTAAATCTTACATATGCAATACATATATGAATGCACACGCACACATTTATAATACGCTCATCAATACCAAGGAAGTCACGTCTTGCTTTAGTGTGAACCCCACTCCCTCATGTCCGTGATCTCATCTGATTTTCCAGTCACCCTGAGACACAGCGGTCACGTTCTAGTTATTTTATAGAAATCAAAACCAAGGCTCAGGGAGGTTGAATAACTTACCTAAGTTCGCACAGCTAGTGAGGGCCACTGCTGAGATCTGGACCCTAGGCTGTCTGACTCCAGAACTGGGCTCTTAAACTCTTAAGCCCCTCACGAGATTGAAGCATATAGGTGTGTCCTGAGGAATGAGGGAAGGAGAAAGAAAAAAAAAGCATTTGGGAAATATACTAGGAACTAAGTTGTGTGCAGAGATCTTAAATGCCATGAGAAGTCATTTGGACTTCATTCTGCAAGTCGCCAGGAAAGAACAGGGTTTGAAGGAAAGCTCTTTGAGAAAAAGGACAGCTTTCACCCTCCTCCACTTTGTCATTACATTATAATCTAAAATTATATATATATATATATATATGTTTGTTACTTACATATCATGTGCCTCCCTTTGCTAGAATGAATATGTGGCGTGAGTGGAGAGAGTCCTTATGTTATTTCTTCTCCACTGCACTCAGTGCCTACAACAATGTCCAGCTCAGATAAGGCACTTAGAATTCATTGAGCGAATGAACCAGGAAACCAGGTATAAAGCACTAATGCCATCCCAGGCCTGCACCCCCTGGGTTCCTTGAACTAAATACACTCCACCTTCTAACACAGCCCTCCCAGCCGTTGAACAGATTGGCCCCTCGGACCTGGTTCCATCTTCTACCCACCCCTTGCCCCAGACCTGGAATCTAGTCTGGCCTCAGCTTTTCTTAGACAAGCTGGCCCGTTCGGGCCTGCCGAGTGTGGTAGACCTCTCTGGACTACCTGATTTGATAGGGACTCCTCTCAAAAGCGGCCATCCTTGCCTATCCTGTGCAATTTCCCTATAGCATGAATCGTTGTATCACATAGCTTCCTTTGAACAGTCGTAAAAGAGGGAAAACAGAAAAACAACCTGCTCCGAACTCACCCCTCCCGGCTCGCTCCGACCCTGGCTTCGCTGCCTCTTCTGTAACCCCACAGTGAGCACAGAGCACTTAACCTTCCACGGGATGTTTTTATGCTCCATTTTCTGCGCCATCATGAAGGAGCTGAAAGTGAATGCAGCTCACTTTGGACGGCGAGTTCTCACCCACTTATGTGCTCTCTCACCCTCCCCACTTCCCTGAAGGGAAGCACAGATGCAAAGAGAGTGAAGGTGTTTTCAAATTCAATGCATTTCAGCAAGTCAAGTGGGCAGGAACAGAGGCTTTTGCTGGGCGCGCCAAACCAATAAAGCACCTGAAGCTGATCGGTGCAGAGGAGCATTTACTTAGTAACAAAACAGGCCGGTGCACGACCAGCTTCGCTGCCTGGTTACTCTCCCCTGGGGTCTTGTGCTTCCACTTCCCAACACTTGTCACACACAAGTCCCTGTTTAATGTGCGCGTTCAAGGATAATATTCTGGTTATCTATCCCCATGTAACTCAGTGGCTTAAAACAATAATAGACACTTACCTTGCTCGCAAATATGCAATTTGGGTCAGGCTCATCAGCAGTGGCCCATCCGTGCCTGCTCCGCATGGGCTGGTTGTGTTAGCTTCACAGGAGGGTCTGCAGGGTCCAATTCCCAGACAACTCACTCACACAGCTGGTGAGGTGATGCTAGGGACAGAGTTAGGGTTGCTGGCTAAAGGGCCTCAGTTCCTCTCCAAACGTGCCCCCAGCCAGGTGCAATATCTCACACTGGTAATCCCAGCACTTTCGGAAGCCAAGGTGAGAGGATTGCTTGAGGCCAGGAGTTCAAGGTCAGCCTGGGCAACATAGCAAGACCCCACCTCTACAAAAATCAAACAAACACAATTAGCCAGGTGACGCATGGTGATGCATGGTGATGCATGCCTGTGTTTCCAGCTACTCGGGAGGAGGCTGAGGTAGGAGGATCACTTGAACCCAGGAGTTCAAGAATGCAGTGAGCTATGATCATGCCACTGCACTGCAGCCTGGGTGACAGAGAGAGAGAGACAGAGAGACAGAGAGACGAGACAGAGACAGAGAGACTCTGCCTCCAAATAAATAAATAAACAAACAAATAGGCTTTGCATGCAGTGGTTGGGTTTCCTCATGCCATGGTGACTAGTTTCCAAAAGAAATTGTTCTCAGAAAAAAAGTCATCAATCTCTTAAGTTCTGGGACCAAATCCTGTCACGAGTTAAATTTTGTGCCCCACCCAAAAGATACATTTGAATCCTAACCTTAGGAGACCTTATTGGGACATAGTGTCTTTGTAAACATACCCAAGTTAAGAGGAGGCCGTTAAGGTGGGCCCCAATCCAATATGACCAGTATCCTTATAATACAGGGACACTGGGATACAGACACAGATACATACAAAGAGAAGACAATGTGAAGACACACAGGGAAATGCCACGTGAAGGGGAGGTCAGAGATTGGAGTTACACATCCACAAGGCAAAGGTGCATGGCAGACCACCACAAGTCAGAGAAAGGCATCGAACAGAGTGTCTCTCGGGACCCTCAGAAGGCACCAACCCAGCCAACACCTTATCCTGGACTCCCGGCCTCCAGAACTGTGCAGTGATAAATGTCTGCTGCTAAGCCCAGTAGTCCAGTGTTTTGTTTCCCCAGCCCCAGGAGACTAATATGCTGACACATCAGCGCTATTGGCCAAAGCAGTCAGCCAGCCTAGAGTGTCGAAAAATTCTCGCCCATCACGAAGCCCCACGGATACGGAAGCACAGGCTGTGGCTTTCCGACTATCTTCCACGGTTTCACCTGTGCCTGACACGTGAGTGGTGTACCATGTGGTGTGCAATGACTATTTTTTGAAAGAAAGAAAATGAATAAAGATTCCTCAATGTCTGTGTTTCTGACTCATGTTGAGTTAAAGCTACCTTTCCTGTTATAATATTTCTTTCTGACAAACTCCTAGTTTTCAGTCCACAGACACAAAGCGTTACTGTGTCTCACATCTGCATTCTTAAAGCACGGTGTTTCAAAGCAGCACGTGACTCTCCTTCCTCTGAGTCCCCACCTGCTGCCTGGCTCAGGGAAGGACACCAAGCTTAGCTGGAGCTCTAGAGATTAAGAAACTGTCAAAGAATCAGACCAGCGCTGTATTTCTGGCATCCCTTCCCATTGGTGATACACGCGGACCTCTGTATCCATTTGGGAAGCTCTAACAGGAAAGCCGATGCTCTTAGGTATGACCACGCCAAGGATTGCACTGGACTGAGCCCTCCTCATGACAGGACTCGGAGACAGAGCCTTATCCTCCCTGCTTCCCAGGATTTCCAAAACAGGAGAAAGGGAGGCGAGGGGGAGGAGGAAGGGAAGAAGAAAAAGGAGGAGGAGGAGGAATAAGAAGAGGAGGAAGAAATCTTACCTGGGAACTAAAAATTTTTAAAAATTGAATCCATGAAGCTAGAGAGGAGAATGATGGTTACCAGGGGCTGGGAAGGATGCGGGGAGGGGGGATAACGTGGGGATGGTTAATAGTTTAAAAGTACAGTTAGACAGAATGAATACGGTCCAATATTTGGCAGCACAATAGGGTGACTATAGTTAACAGAAATTGGGCCAGGCGCGGTGGCTCACACCTATAACCCCAGCACTCTGGGAGGCTGAGGAGGGTGGATTGTTTTTGCTCAGGAGTTCAAGACCAACCTGAGCAAGAGTGAGACCCCGTCTCTACTAAAAAAAAAATAGAAAGAAATTAGCTGGACAGCTCAAAATATTTAGAAAAATTAGCCAGGCATGGTGGCACATGCCCGTAGTCCCAGCTACTCGGGAGGCTGAGGCAGGAGGATCGCTTGAGCCCAGGAGTTTGAGATTACAGTGAGCAAGGCTTACTCCACGGCACTCTAGCCCGGCACTCTAGCCGGGCAACAGAATGAGACTTTGTCTCAAAACACACAAACAAACAAACAAAAAAACAGTAATCGATTGTTGATTTTAAAATAAAGAGTGGAACTGGAATGTTCTTAACACAAACAAATGATCGATGTTTGAGGTGATGGATGCCCCAATCACCCTGATTTGATCATTGCACATTGTGTGGCTGTATTAAAATGTTGCATGTATCCCATAAGTATATACAACTATTATGTACTAATCACAGTCAAAAATTAAAAATTAAACAAACAATAAGAGGAGGAGGGGGAAGAAATGAGAGGAAGAAAACAGTTTCTACTAATGAAGCACCCACTCTCTACCTGGTACTTTACATATGTCGTTTCATTTAATCACCACAAAATTCCAATGTCCTGGGTACTATTTCCCCTGTTACATACCTGGGGAAACTGAGGCTCAGAGGAATTAAGAGCCTTGTACCCACATCACACCACTAGAGAATGCTGAGATTGGGATTCAAATTCAAGTTCCTCTAACTCCGAAGCTTGGGTTTTTCACCACTACCCTGAACTGCCCAAGCTAAATGCAGGAGCTGAGCTTACATCACATAGGGGTTGGCTCACATGGCATCAGCTGAGGTAGGTAACGTGGAAGGAGTCATTAAAAGTCTCCCGGTGATGTAGCAAAGGTGATGGAAAACCTGGGACTCTGGAATCCTTGTTCTCTATTTTAGGTTTTTCTACCTCGTCCTCCTAACTCAAAGAACAAATTTTCCCCAAAGTCTGCGAAATCCCACTGTACAATTTCATACCAATTCACACGCACGCTTCCTCACTCGGCGCTATTTCTCTTAAATATACTATCGGCACTTTCTTAATAACTGTGGTCTCCTGGGAAAGCCATGCGAAATGCATCTGTTTCTATTTAAGACTGACAAAGGCAGGAGGAGAAGTGGACCCTGTCATCCCCGTGGCTCGCCGCCTTTTCCTGGCCAGCGTTTCTCTCCACAATGGTTCAGGCCCGAGAAATGTGATTCATTACACTTGCGTTAGCCTTCTCTGCTTGATATTGGAGGCCTCCTAGTCTGGAGGAAGAAGGAAGGAGGGGAGGGAGGCATGGGAGACAGGAGGGCATCGCTGATAAGAACAAAGACCCAGCCAACTCCGGAAGCCCGTGCAACACGCCGCCAAGAGGAGCCGACTTCCAGCAACATGAAAAGATGAGTGAGGAGGCGGCTTACGGGAACTTCCTTTTCTTGTGGCGTGGCCAGGTCATAATGGTGCTGTGGTTACACAGCAAAGGCTCATTAAAACAATAAATAAACCACAAGCCCTATAACTAAGAGGTCTCTTTTCCAGCACACTTTGCTGAAAGACAAGGATACTAGGTCCCTCTCTCCTGCCAGATCCTAGCCATGCTCCTGTAGGGTACAGTTAATTTAGAATAGCAAAGAGGAGCAGAAATCCCGTACCCCCATTATAATTTATGGGATGAGGGTGAAGGGAGAGGCACAGGTATTTAAATACTCAAGAAAAACCACTGCAGATAGATCTTTCTGGATAATAATGAGGTCTCGATTTAGAGTTACATTCCATGTTCTGTGGGCTCTATAGAAATGTCTTAGCCCGTGCTGTCACTAAAGAATGCCTGGCTGCATTTTCCAAATGCTTCTCTAGGTGGTACATGCATTTGAATTAGTGACAAAGGCGGAAATGAAAAGCCAAAGGCAGGGAATTCAATGTCACCAACTGGCATTTAAAAATTTCTTATTTCTCTAGCACCTTTTTTTTTTTAACTTACCAAAAATTCCAAGCAGCCTCTTCTAGGATAGATACAAATGACCCTACAATTTCAACATTACAAAACTGTAGGGAGATTTAACCCTAAATTGTCCTTTTGTAAGGCGTAAGTGTGACCAAACCACTGGTCAATCAAACTCTTTCTGGATTATCATAGAAATGTGTCTGGCAAACACACTTGCTACTCCCAATCCCTGAATTGTAACTGCCCCCCATTCAGCATCAACTAACACGCAGACTTTCCAGCCTGGCCCTTGGAGGCCCCTCAAGTTCAGGCTCTGGCCCGGCCCAGCTTTCAAGCCTTTTCTCCTACACTTCCCAACAGGCACATCACAGGTGCGGAAGTCGATTTCTCACTGTGCTCCTGATAGGCCGAGGGTGTCTGGACGCTGGGAGCCTCCTCCACTCCAGTGCCCGCCTGGGTCCCTCCGCCCTATGGGACCGCCCAGGAGCTGACAGCGTGAATGTTGGGATAAGGCAGACCTGGACTTGACTCTCTGTCCTGCCACTAATCAGCAAGGCAATCTTGGGCAGAGAAAAAAGAACACTGGCTCAACTGAAAGTCATTGTAAGAGTCTCCACCTCATAAAATTCTCGCAAGGATTAAAAGAGAAAATGAATATAAAGGACTTAGCAGAACACCTGACATAGAGTAAAATCTAAAGAAAGGGAGGATGTCGTTGCTCCATATATTGTTACCTCCAGTCGTCAAAACCTTTCCAGTTTTGTCCAGACCTAATCCAAATGCAGCCTCTAATATTCATACATTTGGAGTCAATCCCTTTCCCTTCTAACCCCCTGTATAGCTAAACTGCATAAAGGAGATTTCGCACATATAGCTCCTTCATATAATTATTTCAGCATAATAATAAAAATATCTAATTCTTACATACGTGTTGATTAGTACTCTAAGCATTTTACATACGTTATCTCCTTTACTCCCCCCAGTAATTCTGTGAGCCTTGTACTGTTATCCCCATTTTACAGATGAAGAAAGTGAGATACAGCGAAATCAAGAAATTTATGCGAGATGGCACAGCTATTTAAATGTCACGCTGCTCTCTGTGCTACCACAGCTCTGCTTATCAGGGTAAGAGGGAGCGAGTCCTTAAATTTCGTGCACTAAGAGCCTCACTGGTCTCACAAGTCCTGGTGCTGTGATCTTATTGCAATGGGAAGGAAATGGAGTTGAAGGTCACAGACTTGGCCTCAAATTCCGTTTAGCCCCTTAATAGCTGTGCAAACTTGGGCCAGTCATTTAATATTTCAAAGCTTGAAAGTAGAAAGTCTTAAAAGATTATAGGAATAATATATGTACAGCAAATGCCTAGTATCCAATATATGATAGATACGCAATTAATATGTTTTATTAATACTCATTCGAAGGCTTTAGGGAGCAGGGAGCAGATTTTATATATTTTCTTTGTTCCTCTTAACCAAATCTCAGGAAGAATTCCACATGTTGCCTGGCACAGAAGAACAGCTCAATATATATTTGTGCCCTGAATAAGTGAATGCATAAATAAATACCTGTGAGATATAAGTAAACAATGCTAGAAGGACATAGAAAATGGTCACGTTTGGCTGAGTTTGTACCTAAAAACCTTATTAATGAAAGAGCATGTTCCTTCATGTTGCAGTGACATTTAAAATTTTCTTTTATATAACAAGTGATCTCTCCTACCCAGGGACTGCCCTACTTCAGGGCGAGGGTACGGTCTGAGGTTGACTTAAAGGCCGACAGCACCACCTACTGAACTGTGGTTTCCCACACTGCAGAAGGAGGCCAGACTGTGAATTGTGTCAAGGCCACGCCATGGCACTTAACTCCAAGCTTAAACAGAGCTTAAGTGAACTCGACGTCATTGTGAAAAAGACATTGTCTCCAGGAAGGAGAGCTCGCTCTGCTCCCAGGGCTTGCCACCCTTTAATGAGCCACCACTGGAGTGTCTCAGTGGCTCTGGAAAGCAGGCAGCCTGGTGGCTCTAATCTCAGCCTCTGCCAGGGACCAGACAGGAGCCTCCTGGAATTCATTTTCTCATAATTCGGCTGCATTTCACTAAAAATAGTGTCACTTTTGTACACACATTATTGGAGGTCACAGAGGTGTTTTGTTTTGTTTTTTTTCCTGAAATGTGTCAACAGCAGGATAGCCTTGGGTTGAGGGGGTGAGGCCATCATGTCCTGGGCTTCTCTCCTCGATGAGTCACAAGCAAACAACACTGGATTTTGACTCAGTTTACTTGCATCCTGCTTCAGCATCTGCACGCGAGTGGAGGGGGATAGTGGAAGATCCCAAGGTCTAAGTCCGGGTCACGCTGGGCTCGCTAACACTGAATTGTCTGAAGCGTCTGACACAGTGTCAGACGCTTGGTACATCTGAATAAGTGCTTGGTACATCGATGAGTGAAACACACCGGCCAGCTGGCCTGGGACTGGGAGGTGCGTCTCTCCCTCTCCCGATGCCCAGAGCTGCAAACGCCACCCCAGACCCCTCCACTAGACACCCTGGCCTCCCCGCTTCGAGATGCCAGTCTGTGGCCCCACAGCCTATAACCCACAACCCTGGTGCCCATTGTGTGTGATACCTGGGGGACCCAGACAGCTGAACTCATAATGAAGCAGAGCCCCGACTTGGCTCACTTCACTGCCAGCGTCCAGCAAAAGGCATAGAACATAGTCGGCTGTCGATAAATATTTGTAGAGTGAATGAAAATGCTGGCAAAGGAGCCTTCACGGAAGGAAGGACTAGGAAAAGAAAGGAGCGGAGAGATGCAGGGGAGGAAGGAAGGGGAGGAGAGAGGAAGATGGGCCTCTGAGGGAGAGGAAAAGCTGGAACCTGTGTTTGCTTCCTGAGCTCAACCAAGAAGCAGCTCTAGCGGCTGCCACCCCTGTGACCCCTACCTGCCCAGCCACCCCTCGCCCCTTTCCCAGTGCTCTGCTCCAATCCCCATCCTCTGGGGAGAGCCCCCTGGGGTGGGGGGTGACTGCTGTGTCCCCTTCTACAGATGACCCATGGCTGAGCCCCTCTGACCCCCCCGCGTGTGCCCTTCACCTTGCAGCCCAAACGGCCTTTCCCAGAACAAGCTCTGAAGCCTGCCTTTGTCTTCCTGTCTCATCTGCCTGGCAAGCTGCCTCCTGTTGTTTCTCTGCTGCCCTCTCTGATGTCTCTTGCTTTCTTTGCCTGTCTCTGTCTCTTTCCCTCTGTGCGTTTGTGATTCTCTCCGTCATCTCTGTCTTTCTTGCTGTCTTTGTGTGTGTCTCTCTCTACCTCTCTCAGTGTCTTTCTGTGCTTCTATGTCCCTCTGTCTGTCCCTATCTCTGTCCCTCTGTGTATCTTTGTCTGCATGTCTGTCTTTTTGTCAGTCTCTCTGTCTTTCTGTCTCTCTTGCTGCCTTCCCTACTCTCTTCCTGTGTGTCTCTCTTTGTCTCTCTGCCTCATATTCTCTGTGCCTGCCCCCTTTACTCTCAACACATTGCTTTGTCTTTATGTATATTCTAGTGGCATCTGATACATTAAAAAAAAAAATGTGTCTCTCCTTCCCATCCCTCCCCTGGTTCCTGACTAAGCTCCCTGGTAAAGGCTCCCTGCACAACTTACTGAAATCACAGGATTGCTCAGTGTTTCATGCTGGCAGCGCTGCTTTGGGGGAATGTGCCTCACCAACTCTCAGCTTAGACAACCACATGAAGGCCCGAAATACAATGCTCTGTAAACACGTTACCTCCTTCTTTTGCTTTCCCTGGAAGCTCTAGAGAAGTCAGTTTCTCGGTGCTTTGGAAAGTCCCTAAATTGCGAACGCTGGCGTGGCCTCACAGCTGCAGAAAGAGAAGGTCATTAGGAAGATTTGGTCCGTGTGCCTCTCTGTGATGAAGTCCATGCCTTGGCGCGCTGACAGATAACTGGCAGGTCTCCCTCCCCGGAACTCAGCTCACCAGACTGAACAGCCCGGACAGCAGTTTAACCCGAGGGTCAGAGGGCAGCCAGGCGTTATCTACCAACTGGCTGCGTTCCCTCCGCCTCGCTGAGTTCCGCCTTCCCTTATAGACTCTGACAGGAGGGGCCACGCCGCGGGGCTCCCCCCCAGGATTCAGAGATAGAAAGAGCCTTCCAACACTCCCCCCCCCCAATTTTTAAATGAATGAAACTCAACACAAATTCCTTATTGATAACATATACCGGAGGGGACATCCTGAGATGCAGGAAATGAGAGTGACAGCACATCCACTTGGGGTGTGCACCACACACACACACACACACACACACACACGCCAGTGTGCATATCAAAGCCATCTTGTGAATCTTCAGTTGATTAAAGATGAGGATTGAAATGCATCTTAATAACCAGAAAATAACTTACAATCTAACATCTTGATTGTACTAGATTTCAAAGGGCAGCAAGATGTGTTGAAATGCACATATCTAATCACCAGTGGAATTAACAGATTTGCAAAAGTTATGCTTGAGAACATTATGTGTAGCTGTAACAGAGCATAATCAAATTCCCATTTAATTTTATTAATGCTAAGATTCAGACTCTTTACACATTACTATTCTTTCTAATATTAATTTGGGGGTTATTGAGAAGGCACAGTTTCAAATGTTTTCATTCTCATAGATATTTTTAAAGCAAAATCACATCCTTTAATGTCTTATTATTCATTTGAATAAGAGCATTTCCCCTCTTTCTTTTAACCTTGGCCCCACGAGCCAAGTTTGGTTATATGGAAAGCTGGCTGGGCAGCGCCACGGGCCGCGGGCTTCTTGTCCAGGCGCTTGCAACGCACGTTCTAGCGGCTGCTTTTCTTCTCCGTCCTCTGTCTGCCCGCCACTCCCCCCGGCCCGCTGGCAGCTCTGTTTACACATAAGCCTGCGGTCCTTCGGCTGCTGCCAAGGGTCTGTGTCATTCCCCTGCCCCTCTGCCGCTGTCCTGACCTTGCATCTCAGAAAACACAAATCCCAGAATATTTCTGTCACTCACCTGAGACCTCCACGGACAAGATTCCCATCCTGGCCAAATTTCAGACCCATACTAGGTGAGGGGTGAGATGTGACACAAAGCAGAGTCTGAATTTTAAAACAAGAGCCCCACATGATGAGAATTCTAGCAGGACTTTGAAAAGAATAAAAAGAGAGGGTATGAATTTGAGCAGCAAGAGTTCAAGAATGCGATGGTGGTTTTATTTAATACACACTAGTCGGGTACGTAGAAATCAACATATTCATCCACTTATTGTGACAGGGCTTAACATTCAGGGCAATGGTTCCATGGGGTCCAAAAATGATTCAGAGAGGAGGTGACACAAAATATAAACAGAGTCTTTCTGTGTAAGGAGAGAAGAGCTACTTTTTACTTAAATTACCCCAGCAGAGTTTAAAATATCACACATAGAATTACTTCAAAATGGTCACTGCATCAGAAATGCCATTTTTCCTGATAATCGGAGAACCGTAGGTTGGAGTTAGAAGACTTGGGTCAAGTCACTTCCTGGCTGTGAATCATTAGGCAAGGAGCCCGGCCTCTCTGAGCCTTTAGCATCCAGCCTCTGTGCGATCATAACGGGGGCTATGCTGGCTGCTCAGAATTATTTAAATGTTTTACTGAGAAGGGCAGGGTGTATCACAGCACTGAGTAAAACAGAAAGAGACACACAGATGTCAGGTGCTATTAATATATGACTCTATTTATTAACATGATTCTGGCTACATTCACATTTTTCCCTCTTAAAAAATTAGGAGAATGCCCAAACACTCTTTTTTTCCTGTACAGTGCCTATATAGGGCTTCATTTTTATTTGTACAACTAGCTGGCCTATGAGTCTAAGCAATGTCTTATTTATCAGAATGGGGGGTAAAAAAACAAAAACGAGATTTGTATCCTAGGAATGTGCTAGGACTTCAGAGTCATCCAGCCCTGAACTCCAATCCCAGGTCAGCCACTTAAAAGCTACATGACCTTGGATATTTTATTTAAACTGTGTCTGTTATGTCAAAAGGAAAGAAGAGGAACTATACTCCCTGCTTCATTTGGGGCTTTATATATTAGGTAAGGGAAACCCAGACATAGAGACATGCAGCATAAATCAAGCTCCATTTAGATACGAGTATCAGAAATGAAATGCAATCTGGTTCAAGGGAATTTGTTGCCTCTAGGAACTTCGTTTTTCATGTATACATAAACACACACACACATATGCACTTTCATCTGTACCCTTCTCTATCTATAGATAGATGATAGAGAAATAAATAGAAAGAGATGGAGAGATAGGTAAATATAAAGATGGATAGATGATAGGTAAGTAGATAGTGATATAAAGATAGATCAATTGATCTTTCATCCTATGCCCATTGCTGTGACCAAGAAGAGGTCTGTGCTGTGATTGAGGGTTCCATTAACTCATATAGATTATGGAAAGAGACAATTCTCCCAAAGGGGAAGTGATATTGGGCAGACAAAACCAATACATAACCACTGCATTTACCCAAAGGCAACCCAGCAACCATGGACCTGCCATTTTGTATTATAATTTTCTTGCATGAAATACGACCCACTCTCCTCCCCTCCAAGCGGAGGTGAGACAAAAGCACATCAATGTACATCATATTGCTCAAAGTCCAAGCTCCGGGTGATGTGCCTTCTTCATAGCTAGGTCCAGATGTGGAAGCCCCTACTCTGGAGATCTAAGTACACAAACAATCCCTAGTTGGGAAACAGAACACACCATCCAGTGCTCATCAGTGCACAGGACGATGCTATTGGAGAGAGCTGTTCAAGGCTTACCCCCGGGGCCTGCGATGGGGTCTTTAATCAGGCAATAGCTTACACCTAGATCGCGGGGCAGCTGACGCTCACCCATTTCCCTCTGGGAGCAAACCTCAGAAGGTGGGCTTTAGCAGTCAGTCACTTTCACGCAGGTGAGTTACCAGTACTGGTGACTGCTTTAGCAATGGAACAATCGTAAGTCTTGGCCTGCCAGGCTTGGACTTTGGTGACACGCTGCCTTCATGGGCAGTTGCTCTGCTTGAGTTCTGGAATCTTGTGATAAATTTAATATAGTTGCTTCCTCAATTTTTAGGACTGGCATAAGTTATTTGAAACCTAGTCGTACTTGTCACCTGGTCTAGGGAAAACTTGCCCTCCCCTTGTGGTTGTCTGCGACATGGCCCACTTGTTCCTCATCTTATTGACCTAAAAACCCAACACATCCCACAGCTGCCACTCATGATCAAACCCTAATGGTAAATGCCAGAGTCATGCAAATGAGTTTTTGCTTTTGCATGTGTTGTCTTTAAACTTGCCAATCCACAACCCCTGAGGGAAATCCTAACAGCTGACACCCATGGACCTTAATAAACGCCTAGTCCCACAAGCCCTTGCTCTCTGGAGTTTCCCATCCTCTGGGTGAGCCTCCTGTTGCCTCCAGACTCCCTGTCAGCCTCCCTGACCTCTCCAGGATCTGTAAGTGATACATTTCCTTTGCCTCATGCGTTTTGGTTTCACCTCATTGCGTCTCACCTGAATGACACACCTCAATCTAACTTTCCCATGTCACTCAGGGCTCTCCTAGAGAGTGGCTTTCTAGCCAGCCAGGCACAGTGGCTCACACCCATAATCCTAACATTCTGGAAGGCCAAGGTGGAAGGATCACTTGAGGCCAGGAGACCAACCTGAGCAAATTAGGAAGATCTCGTCTCTACAAATAATACAAAAATTAGCCAGGCACATGCCTACAGTGCCAGCTACTCAGGAGGCTGAGGCAAGAGGATCACTTGAGCCCAAGAGTTTGAGGTTGCAGTGAACTATGATGATGCCACTGCACTCCAGCTGGGGTGACAAAGCAAGAAAAAGAGAATGGCTGTTGTGGCTTATGGCCAGAGAGACCTCAAGACCAAATTAGAAACCATAACTAGAAAAATCACAATAAATCTGTGTATGTTCTGATAACTAACACCAGAAATCTTGTTAGTTTGACTTGAGTGGGAAGCTCAGCCTACCTTTGCATATTTGTCTCTTAGCAACAGAACTTGGTGCTCTGCCCATTCCTGTAGCCTCAGGCTTACTGACTTCCTTCTTGGCTTGTGTCTGCGAGAAATGTAAAACACTGTGTTTGTGGGAGTGAGGCCGGTCTGGGTGTCCCCTGACCCTTTGCTCGCTCTCCTTGCCCTGGCTGTATCCAGAGGCCTGCACTGTTTATGCAAGAAGTATATACCAACAATGAAATTAGGTAAATACATGGAAATCAGGCTTTCCTAAATTATGTAACTCTTTCTGTGATGGCTTTGTAATGTGTCAGCTTGGCTAGGCTGAACCAACCATGTTTCTCAGAATTCCATGACTTGTATGTTTCCACTCAAGGTGGGTCACAAGATCTCCTGGGAGATCCAGGGACAGAGGTAAAGCAGCCCATTTGTAGCTCATAAACGTTGCTCACCTGCTGACTCTCCTCATTGGCAGAGGCAGGTGTTGGCACTGCAACAACTTTACCTTCCCCATGGATCCTCCTGGAGCGTCTCCAACTCCAGGGCTAGGTGTGTGCTTAGCCCCATGATGAGGACCCGCTCAGTGCCCACAACAAGTTAGAGGAAACAGCTGACACACATTTAAGTCCATCTTCCTGGGCTCCAGCTCATGCTTGTAGGTTCCTGCTTGCTTTTGCTCTTCCTCACCTTTCATCTACCTGTCCATATTCACTTCCCACCTGCCCTGTGGACCTCAAGCTCCAGCATCACACACACACACGTCCTTAGTCCTTGTAGGGACTGCGTGACCAGCTCCCACCGTTGCATATGGTCAGATCACTGAAACACATCTCTAGCTATGAAAACACACACATAATTGATCTCAGTGGTTCTACTTCTCTGATTTAACTCTGATACACTTTTCCATTCTAACTGTTCTCTATATTTGATCACTTTAATTGTTTGTGGAAATGCTGGCTTCTGCAATTCCGCACGGTGCCTTACTATCTGACCCCTGTCCATCTTGTTGCTGTTCACAGAAGAACGAGCCTCAGTTACAACTCAGAATCCATTTCCCCTTCTGCCCTCAGAGAAGCTGCAGATGGGATTCCTCCGTGCACCTGGAGAAGGAGGCTATTGTTAGCCCTAGTTCTATTAATACATCCTTCTGGGTTTCCTGGTTCTAGGAATTCCACCATTCTGGTATGTCTGTACCAAAGCAATAATGTCAGAGTTTTAGTACAAGTGATTGTTCCTAACAAGTAAGATAATGGAAAACCCCCAGTTAGTAGTTTTCCAATTTCCCCAGTGATAATTATATGTGGAAAATGAAAATCTTCAATTACCCCAACAGGTTCGTCCTTCTTCTGTCAGGATTCCCACAGTGAAGAGTTGTGATGCTCATCCCAGCCAATTTCACAACCATATCGAGTAGATTTATTGCTAACCACTGAACAGACCACTTTTGAATGAGTTGGTTTCCATCCTTTCCATGACCAGTTGCAACATGATTGCTTTTACAAGGTGTGTAAGTCAACCCCGTTTAGACTTGAGACAAGATGTTTAATTGGTGGTTTTGAATGTTGTGTTTTCTATCATACCAGCCGTGTTCTCGGTTCCCCATTAAGTACGCTGTCTGAAATGTGTATGGTTAATGACATTGAGTTCAAATTGTTACTAAACCAGCAAGCCATATGGGGAATCAGTGGGAATCAAGGATTATGTGGTTGTTGTCTATAAAAGAAGAGGGTTTATCTCATCTTTTGGCCAGTAACTGATCCCAAGACCTATGTGTTAAGTTGAACCGCATACAATTGCCACTTTTGTAAGTAAAGAATCATATATTGACAGTTTCATATGTTAGCATGAAAGAAAGTCTTTTAACCGAGCGTCTATAATTTGAATATTGCTATAAGGAGATAAAACAAGGAAACAACTAAAAAAAAAAAAAAAAAAAGAAAGCTCAAGATTTTTACAAGCAAAGAAAACAATTATAAGGAATAAAGCATCTTTACTACCAAACAGGTGATTTAGGGAGGATAGAAATAACAATTAAAAAAATAAATAAAACCTCTTTATTCCCAGAGGTCAGGGCTAGCTGTGAGGAAAGTAAGAAAGTGCTTATTCCAGATTTTCAATAAATTAATTTAACCCCAACATTAGTCTATTTCTTGAGAAATTCACCTTCTTGACTATAAAGCATGTTCTCATCATACTTTCTAATAATTTAGCTGTCAAGGTGACCAAAGACTCAAGAATATTAAACGATTCTGGTCACCCACACTTTTGCAACTCGACTGGCACTTGCAATAATTATAGTTCCCTTTTTTATTTTAAATAAATATATTTTTAAATTTAAATTTGGAGTGTGAGAGTTCCCTGCTTCTCTCCGATCATGACTTCATATCCAACTTAATGCCCCATATATTCTGTCCACTAAACCATGGCTTCACTCTAAGTTATTTCCTTCAAAGTGAACTATAATGAATAGAAAGTCCCCCTTGGAGCTATCAAAGAGTTTAGTTATGATATCAGAAATAAATGATGCATTTTAAACGGGTGCTGCCTATATAATGGGCAATTTTTTTTCTCCCCCCCAAACATTTAATTATAGGAATAGTATTATTCTGTAGCATGAGCTCTTAAAAAAAAAAGAAAAAGAAAAAAAGACATACCCCAAAGCCATTTGTATCTTCAACTGTCTCGTACTGGAGAGGTTCAGACACAACACATGAAAGTCCAGTAGGAACCCAGGAGGAAGAGGAGGAGGAGAAAGCCACACAGGCTCTTTCCTCACCTTGGCTGGACCTCAGCCAAGAGCTGGACCAGGTAGGGCATGATCCAGTCATAGGGAAGGGACTGCTGAGAGCGAGGGGGCATCTTGGGGCCCCAGCCAAGCAAGCAGGGGTAAAGGCCGTGTGCCAGGCCCAGGAGTGTCTGTGTGGGGCACAGAGAGCTAAGCAGGGTAACCAGGGAGAGTGACCCACGGTTTTGAGAAACGGGGCAAGATAGAAATAAGGAAAGTGAGGAGGGGGCTCAGTTAATGGGCTGAAGGGATGTATCTGTGGTGGGTCTGACTAACCGGTCGTGTTAAGTCAAAAACTTCCATGGTGCAATAAAAAAAAAAAAAAAAAAAACGTATTTTCTCCACTTCACCAGCCATTGCCCTTCAAGCATACTCTGTAGGACTGGGTTTCCCCTCGTGACTTTGATGAATCTAGGCCTGGTCTCAAACTTTTGCAAGCCCCTCCAACATAATAAAACATTCTCCAGTCACATTATTCTCTGAAAAAGTCTTGGTTCAGTAAATGGTCTGTCCAATATAATAATGGATATTTTAAAAGTCATAAAGCAAAGCTCCTTCCCTCCCCCAGGCTGAAGCTTGCAGTCCATGAGGTGGGATGAGGTCTCCACCTTCTCTCTGGACCTCTGCCAGCTCCTCCCCCTCGCTTCATGATGTTTCTGATTTCAATAATGGTTTTTTAAAGTATTTATTTTTTAATAGTATAAATTTTATTCACAAAGACGACTTGATAAATCTGAAAGCAGTGGCAGCACCTTTTGTAAAAAGTGAATATAAAAAGGCATCATGCCATTTTATTTATAATTGTAAATTAGTTTTTTTAAATGGTTGAGTTGAGGTATTGGTGGTAAACCAGAGGGACAAGAGGCAAGGGACCAGAAAGGTTTTATTTGATTGTCTCCGTGACTCCTGGTTTGTTTTTGGTATTTTTTTCTACCTAACTGAGGCAGAAGTTGAAGATGAGTGTCTTCCTGGGCACTTTTAGACACCCCTCTCCCTGGCCTTAACCTAGAGGTCCCTCCCCCATAGTTCTGTTGTTTCTTTCTTCTGCCTGGACAGTTGGAATTTCTCCTCCAGCCCCTTACAGATGAGATGACCTCCCTACCCCCGACACCCAAGTAAACTCCTGCCTACTGCTTTTCTGTGTCTCACATGCATCATCTGCTATCTGTGAGAGAGCTGCCATCTCCCCAGCTGCGAAGGCCAGCCTCATACCCTCGATTTTTCTTTCAGTTGAGGAAACAGCACACACTCCAGCACACATGCCAAACTCTTCACGAGATCTCTTTACCCTCTCACCCAGCTTGAGGTTTGCAGAACACCAGACCATGCTCGCCAACCTCAAGCTTCCCCTGTCTAGGCCTCTGCAACCTCTTCTATAAATTAGAGGTAGGTGGTCCCTTAAGGTATCCAAACCAGCACTTACCTACCTCCTTTAGAGAACTTGCTTAGGTGATCTAGAACCTAGCTTTGGAACAGAAAGTCATTGGTACCTCATATCTCAAGGAGTCAGTAGAAATAGAGACTGTGTTCCATTTGAAACATGTATTCATTTGTCAATGTGAAGGTGGATGTATTACCCAGATCATACCTGTCTGTACATGAAATGAAATTTCATACCCTTTTAATATCTGATATTTTTATTCCATAGTCCCTGTTGAGTAAGCATTTGGTTCATTATAAAGTTCTATCACATTTACTTTTAATGACCTAATTATGGCATTTGAGCCCCTGCAGGCCTGACTGCTAAAATTTAATATTCCTCCAAGTGCCCTCCAGTTATTTCTGGAAGCTTCTTAAACCAGTCTGTGTTCTGTAGGCACCACACCACACCGGGCCTGCTTCCCACTCCTCTCCCACCTGTCCATACCTGCTGTCCACGAGGCCTCAGCCTGATTATGACTGCTCACCACGGGAACCAGACACCAGATGCCAGATGCTCTCAAACTTTCCAGCTTATGGTTGCCAAACATCACCATGTTCTGAGCGGAGTTGGAGGAAAAATTTCTTTCTGCCTGAACACAAACTGTTTTGTCTCAAAGCAGCTTGACTGCTGCCCCGCAAATCTCTTCTAATCAATTTTACCATCTTCAAGCCATCACCCTTACCTAAAATCCTTCCAAATATTTAATTAGAAGCAGCCTCTTTAGTTTATCTACCTGCTCCCCTCTAACTGAGAAAGTGCACACCTCGCACCTGAGGCTGGACCAATGTCAGGACTCCCAGTGGGGTGACCTGAAATGGTTGGGGGGAATAAACTCAAATATTGGCTTGGAGGATGGAGCAATAAGGATGAATTAAGCAGCATTTTTCTTCTGCCATCCCAGGAAGGGGAGACCCCCCAGAATAGGCATATGTTTGGATTTCTCACATCTAGGGGTGTGGGGGCTTGGATTCAGGTTGAGTTTGTTTTAGAGACATAAAACATAGTAATTCTTACTCATTTATTGCATGTAACATCCCAGAGAGGGAGGAACATCAGCAGACCTTTTTCACTGATGAAGAAGGTGAGGCATGGAGTGTCGGCCATACGGCTAGAAGGTGGCCAGCCAGGATTCAAACTCCTGTAGCCTGGCTCTTAACCATTATGACAATGGCCTTTTTAGCAAAATAGTCAGGTGGTCACCAGGAATGTAGAGATGACTAGAAAGGTTCTCCTCTTTGACTCCAGTATCTGGTGCTCCCATGTTTTTCTACCACTCTAGAGTAATCCATTGGCAGCCATCTCTTAATGGATAAGGAACAAAAGTTTTACCTGGTCCAAGTAGAGTCACCTTGAGACTGGGATTTTGCAGAACTGTCCCAATGAACAGAGCTTTAAGGCACCCTCCTCATTCCCTTGGTGTGGATCTTTCAGTAGGCCAACACGGCCTCCCCCTATCAGAAACATTGCCTTAGGGGGATTTCTAACCACCGCAGGCGTAGGAGCCAGTTTGGTGGGCCTCAGCCTGAATTCCTGCGGAAACAGTTTATCTTTAGCCCTGACCAAAAGATTTATTGTCTCTAACTCATGACCCTTCTCCTGTACTTAGACTTCCAATAAAACTGATGTTTAGTGTCTTTTAATCATTTGAAGAATTGACCTCTAATTGGGGTTGCTTAATCCTGAACCGCATTTAATGCTATTTCAAACACTTAACCAATCTTGTCTAAACTCCAGCCCCAAGTGTGAAAATATTCAGCCTCATTTGGCATCTTGCAAAAGAGAGGAGGCACTGGTTCTTTTGCCATAAAGAACTCCCCTGACGACCAGCGTGGGACAGGTAACTCAGGAAGTTCCCAGCACTTTTAGAGCCTGAAGTGAGACTGGCTGAGCTCCCCACTGCCTTCTCTGCAGGAGGCACCTCTGTAAGCGCTGTTCTTGTCCCCCATTCTCTACTCAGCCAACCAGACTTCGGGATCTTATGCCTTTTCTGTAGCCAAAAGCCCTAGCACGGAGCCTTCCCAGGGACTATGCACAGCACCTGATGCCCAGGCAGGAATTCCACAGTTCTGGGGCCTCAGCTCGCTGTGTAGAGCACGGGGAACCAGGATCTGGACTCGGGGTCGGTGACTGGCAGAGTCAGCAGGATGGTGACTGAGGACTAAGCCATTCCTGGGCTCTTCTCAGTGGTTACTGCGCGTCGGGCCTTGACACCGCGCATACCTGTGCTTTGGTTCATCCACTCCTGCGCTTTCCTTCCTTCACCCGTTCACGCAGGTCTAGGCTGAAGCAGCATGGAGCATACACTCCAGGAAAGAGCCTGGCGCCCTCAAGATACAAGGATAAAAGTTTTGAGTAGCTGAAATGAGGAGGTGTGAAGTAAAGAAAGGAAAATTGGGAATAGCAGGTTAGGACCAGGTTGGACTCTTTTAGAGGGAATGGTGCAGCATTGGGGATTGTGGAATATCTCTGGTCTAAAAAAATGCCTATCTCTGTTCTTTGCCATTCGCCATAACTTATTAAATCTCTGGTTTGACTCTGTAAGAAAAATAGATCAGTTTATACCTGGGAAGTAGTTATTCTAATTTTTAAGCACAACAGATATAATTATAAAAATAAATCAATATGTGTGATGGTCATTTTTACATGTCAACTTGGCTGGGCCACAGTTCCAGTTGTTTCATCAAACACTGTAAGCCAGGTGTTGCTGTAGATGTTATTAACTTCTATAGTCAATTGACTTTATATATGAGTTTATCCTAGGTAATCCAGGTGGGTTCAATCCAAGAGGTTGAAAGGTCCTAAGAACGGTACTTATTCCCTTAGGAAGAAGAAAGCAGGTCTGTAGACAGTAGAGCTAGTTCCTGCTACAGTTTCCAGCCTGCCCTTCCTGGCGCCTGCCCTTTGGACTTTGGGCTAGCCTAGCCAGCCCCAACAATCGTATAAACCCATTTCTTGCAATAATTCTCTTTATACATAAAGAGAATTATACATATATACATGTATATATCATATTGGTTCTCTTTCTCTGATGGAAGCTTGGCTGAGAAAACAGTCATCAAATTAACTTTATTGTAAAGCTGTATTATGATACTGAATTTTTTATATAATCAAATGTCATTTTCTTTCCACCTCCTCCTTCCTCTTCTGCAGGTTCTTCTTTTGCTTGTTCCTCCTTTGCCCCACCCCTCCTCCTATGCCCTCCCTCCCCCTCACCCCTTCCTCCTCTTCTCCCTTACCCCCCACTCTCTTCTTTCTTTCACCTTGTAGAAAAGTGACTCCCAAGTTGCAGGTTGTGAGCATGTTCCTTTCTGGTCCCAAAGGAAGCTCTTCATTAACTCACATGAAACAATCTAGAAAGCTCATTGTACTAAGTCTCTTGCCAGAGGTCTTTCTGTGGATGCTTGTAGAATCATGTGATCCCATATTATAATCCACCCAATAAAGTCAGCACCAATCCAACCACAAGAAAATGGGACAGACAGGCTCATCCCTCCCAAGATCACCCTCATCCTTTAAGGACAGGCTCCACCTTCCTAACCCCAGCCTGATTCGGACAGTCATGCTGAATGTGGCAGGTGTCCAGGTGACCACCATCTGTAGTCTTCACCCTTAACCAGATCCTGCCCTAGTGGATGCGCTAATGCTGTACCCACATGATTGGGACTGTGGTACGTAATAGACCCTGGCCTGTGCAGTCGGGTCCCGGGAGCCGGTCCTTGCAACTGAGCCCATTCCCTCAGTTCCCCTCTCCCTGGGCACAGGCCTTGAGCCTTATCCTAGATGCCTCCTTCAAGCAGCCTGCCTGGGGGATCTGAGGCCTGCTATCTCAGTCCTAAGACCATATTACTAAAATTCTGAGACACATTTTTATACTTCAACATTTCTGAACTCAAGATTTGTCTTAGAATTGAGTATACATCGTGATTTGGGGTGTTATTTTTTTTTGGCTTTTGTTTTTATTATCTGTTTATTTCTATATATCCCTGCATGTTTTTACCTACCTCTCCCCACCAAAAAACCTCCCCAAAAATGCTATTATCAAATTGGCTTATCCTATTTAAAGGTGTTTTAGAATTGACACTTCCATGAACAACAAAGGCTAACTACAGGGGAGACCCCAGCAGTCCCTGAGAGTTATTTTGATGAGCCCATCTCTACTCTAGGTCCCCACAGGTCCATGTTAACTCCAGGAAACTTGGACCTCAGGCCAACCTGCAGCCTCAGGATTCCTCTCTTTCTACTTGGATTTGACAGACTTCGTTTTGTTGCTCTACGTCAAACCACAGCCATACGCCTAACACAAGTTTTATCTCTGAAGTTAGACTTGAATACCACGGCAGACTCTTTCCCTACTGTTTTCTCTGCCATGGCACATCTCATAGTGCCTGCCTACCCCTGGTGTCTCTTGCTGCCTCTGAGCCTTAATGACTTTCCATGGGTCTGTCACTTCTCCCAACATCAACACGCTTCGTGAAACTATCTGCTTTTGACCATTCAGTAGGGATGTAATAGCCATACAGTTTATCATCCAAATTGGAACACTCTAAGAATGAAAAGGAGAGTTATTAATAATTAGGTATATATCAGGATATATGTGTTCTCCCTAAGCATCAGTCATACTGGTTAGGCAAAAACTCTGCTCCTGACCACCTCATTGCCTCCGTACAGCCTTTGGAGTGGACCTACTAGCACTTGAATTAGGGAACCATTTTTCTTCCAAAGAGACTGACTGAGATGTTGCAGCCACGTAGTAAGTACTATAGTCATTGGTGTCTGAGGAACAACAATTATAATAAGATTAAATGATTGCTACTATGTACCAGTGAGCTAAGTACTTTAAGCATAAGATCTCATTTGAATTACATAACTGCTTTATGAAGTAGATACTTATTCCTCTCATTGAGCAGATGAGGAAATTGAGGCACAGAGAGGTTAAGTAATTTGTGCAAAGGCATTCAGCTGGGAAGTGATGGAGTTAAGATGACACCCAGATAGTAGGCCACAGAGACCAGCCCACAAAATTAGCATCTTCCCATTTCCTGCCCCAGAAGATGCTTTCCTTCCTAGAGATTGTTTATCTCAGAGGAGAGGGATAAGAGGAATGAGTCTGCGAGGGGATTGCTATTAGAAGGAGGCTGAGGATATATCTGAGACTCAGAAAAATGTGTCCAGCCACACTAAATATAACCAGTATTATAGACCCTGCATGATCTACAGCAGAGGGCAACAAGCTTCATCTATAAAAGGCCAGTTTGTAAATATCTCAGGCTTTGTGGGCCGCATGGTCTCTGTTGTAACCATCTGATTCTACCACTGTAGCCCAAAACTAGTCAAGAGAGTGCATAAATGTGGCTGTGTTCCAATAAAACTTTTTTTGGAACAAACTTTCACAAAGGTGTTAGGGACAGGGATGGCAAACTTTGGTGGGACTAGCAACACGGTGGAGATCTCATGTATAGAAATTGTCACTCTACTTTTCCCACCCCTCCCTCTACCCTGAGAGATATGTGTTTGTGTGTGTGTGTGTGTGTGTGTGTGTGTGTGTGTGTGTGTGTGTGTGTGTAATTTTCTGTGTTCTTTTGTCAGCAGTTTAAGTTCCTAGAAGTAAAATTGCCAGGTCAAGGAGTATGTACAAATTTAAAATTTAATAGATTTTTCCTAGTTTCCTTTATATAGAGGTATGCCAATATTTATTTCCATTAACAAAGTATGAGGTTGTGAATTTTCCTAGACTCACTTCAATCTGAAAGTTTTAGATCTTTGCCAATTTTTTACATAATATATGTTTTGCCATAGTTTTAACTTATACCTCTCTTGTTATTGTTTGAACAATGCTTCATAGGTTTAATAGAAATTTTCTGTTGCCTGATTCTTTATCTTTAAACCTTAGGTTCTTGACTATTCATTGTTGATTGACAGGAACACTTAATAGATTATGAAAAATAAGTTTTGATCCATGATGAGTTGCAAATATTTATTTTCCAATTTTGTGGTTTTTATTTTTATTTTATGGACTTTTATGCTGTGTATCAGTTTTTGACTATTTGAATTTATCTACTTTTTCTGTGTTCTGGGATTTTATCATTTTTAGAATAGCCTTCTCTCTTCCACCACCATTTTGGGAAATCAGCTCACTACAAATTGTGACTGTAAACATTGTCTGTTGTAAATGCTTTGTAGTTTTCCCCCAATTAAAAAAATAATAATAAAAAAAAATAAATTCCCTTATATTGTGTATAGTATGTTATGGTTTCAATATTTATTTTTAAAGCCCTTATGAATCTAGAATTTATTTTGGTATAAAGCAAAAGTTGGATACAAATCTAACTTTTTAATTCAGATTAGTGTCTATCATTTATTCAGTAATTTATATTTTTCTCACTAATACATCCTTCATTAAAAGCAAAATTCCTATATGCATTTGTACCATTGCTAGACTTTCTATTATTTACACTGCCGAATTACTTTGATTTTTACAAGAAGTTTCATGACTATTAATAGCTTGGCTAGATCTCCTTAATTATTTTGTTATACTTTTCCCTGGAAATTCTGTTTTTTTCTTTTACATGAAACTCTAGAATATTTTTAATAAGGACTCATGAATTCTCTTTCCTGAAATTCTTACATGTTTTAAACTGTTTATTTGTTGCATCTATACCATAATAGTTTGGCTGGGTATAAAATTCTGGGGTCACAATTTTGTTTTCTCTTGATAATGTTTTAACCACTACAATCTCTTGTACCATGAAAATATATATACACACACACACAGTATATATACATATATGTAGTATACACACAGTATGTATACATACATATGTAGTCTATATGACTATATAAGAGATATATAACACATATACACAAGAGATATATAAAAATATATACATACATGAGTATATATATGAGGAATGGTGAGGGAGTGGGAAAGAGAAGGAGATAAAACCTAAAACCTTAGGCCAGCCTGGTTTTTCTAATTTTTATGGATTAGGTATTTATACCTGCATTTCCAAAGGATATTTCTTTATACTTGAAGTGCAGTAAATTCATTAGAACATATCTTATTTTTGATCATTCTGTGTTTTTTTGTGATCACTGAATACCTCTTAAATCTATAGATCCAAGTGTTTAATTATAATATTTTTAAAAGACTATCTCTTTAAACAATTTTTATTTGTTCCATTATTTCAGCTTTTTTTCTTTGGAAACACCAACAGTATGTGGGCTAGATCATCTTTGTTGTTTATAACTCTTATTTTCTCTCTAGTCCTTTTAACACTATTTTTTCGTATATATTTCAACCTATACCCATGTTTCTAGTAATATTTTCAGCATGGCCTATTTTCCTTTATGTTCTTGGCAATATGGTTCTCATTTTTGTGATGGTTTTCTTTTCCTCGTGTCATACCCAGAGTGTGGCAGGTCAATATTTTACCTCCGTCTGTTGCCTTGATATATTTTCCCTGAATGCCTATATTCTTTCCTATGACTTTTTAAAAAATTTGAGACCACAACTTTATTAAAGTTCATTATTGCTATTGTTGTCATTTCATAGCAGTATGTTTTATCCAAATTTTTACCTGTGAGTAATTTGGCGTTTGGAAAGAAGAAAAAGGAGACATCCATTTTAAAACCACAAATGCCATTTGTAGTTCTTTATCATGCCTTTATCCATTCATTCATTCATTTGACAAATATTTATTGACGTGCATTATGTGCTAGGCATTGTGCTGGGTGCTGGGGAAATAACGGCCAAGAAAAACAATAAGACTCCTTATTGCATGGACCATATATTCTACATCACATTGTTTGTCAGTGATTTGTATGAAAAAGAAAACTATTCACTTTTAAGCATTAACTAGTTAGCATTATATGCCAATGGTAGGCAAGAAAATAAAAACAGCTTTGTGACTTCTACTCTTTCAGACCCAGTAAGAAAGCAACTCCCATAATAAAGTTCTATTTGAAACCTATCTAAAAATGCTTCCTTACTAATAATATGTTAAAACTCAACTTTGATTATAAATGGTTTCTTTATTAATATAAACCAAATCTCCCTACTATACTCTGCCTATGGAATATATGCTGTGCTACAAAACTCATATCATTCTTTGATCCTTTTCTAACAAAACCACACATTTACTTTAAAAATTTATCCTGAGACTTCTGATGACAAAGGCAGTGCTGTAGTATGTCTAACAGAATATAAGCTATAGTACCATTACCACAAAGTACAGAGGCAGACTTTTAGCAGATCAGACTCTCCCTATTAAATGTATGCAATTGGTCTGGCATGCTGGCAATTTATTGAAAAAATTAATAGGCCCTCTATGTGACATTAAATAGCCTTTTAACAACAGTGCACTTAGATCCCACACCAACTTACACAAAATAAATAGCACTGAATTGCCCAACAATCAAATAAGGATTTGTCTTCCATTTCAATTTAAATTACTCTGAAAGATAAGCAAACCTAAAAAGCTAATGGAGGAATAAATCCCTATCTATTATGTTCTATTTGACACATATGTAACCTCAGTTGTCTTTGGGAAAATAAAGTCACATTATTTATTTTGTATTTTCCATACACCAGTCATTAGGGCATCCTCAGTAAATAGCACTAAATGGAGTACGATAATGTTGTAATGTTGTCACAAGTGGACACAAAGGAGAAGAATTGGATGGATGCTTCCATAGAGAAGAACACTCCTTTTTGTGTTGTGAAGGATGCAGTTGAGTAAGAGGGCGAATGCGTTGATATATGGAAATGGCAAGGAAGAAAATTGATGGATCTCAAACTAGATGGCTTGAAACATTTCAGATAGCCAAAGATTCGTTTATCCACTGAAATGAAGATGTTCACAGTGGGAGAGAGTTGGAGAGAGAAGGGCAGTAGCTGTTTTGATAGCCATGCTAATGAATGCACTATGAAGCCAAAAAGGGACAGACGAAAGTGAGACACCCACAAAGGCATAACCACATTAATTGACTCAATCAACATTTTTTTTCTCTTTCCCTTTATTAATCAGAGCACAGCAATAGGAATGGGGGCAGGAAGCATAAGCATTTGCAAGATAGAAATGGCAGATAGTCAAGTGGGTGAGAATTAGAACTGTGTTTGAATGAGTTGACATGAGCTTCAGGTAGATCCAGGGGGCAGTGAGATTAACATACATGATAAAATAAGAGAACTGGAAGGGTCAAGGGGTTCATATCGTTGTGGCAGATTGTAGTACTGACCCAACATGTTTGCCTACCCTTTCCATGTAAGAGGATCATACTTTCTTATCTGTTGCTATCTGTCTAGCAACATGCTACCATTATCCCCAACCCACCTGTGAGAGGGTACAGCCCCTTACTATCAACATTGGGTCTGACCATGTGACTTAAGTTGGCTAAAGCAGAGTGATCGGGCTTAACCCATGTCATTTCCCAATAGAAGACATGTTCAACCAGCTCTTGCATTTGTTTCCTCTGCTGTAAAAATAGTATGTCCTAGGGCATAATCCCAATAGGAGCTGCCTATCACCAAGACCCTGGAGTAAGACAGGTGAAACAGAGCCACAGCAACCCACAGCCAATATAAAATAAGAGCTTTAAATTGTTCTGTGATTGGATCCATGAAAGTGGGATGCTTCTTCAGGCTGGACACTGGGCTGAAGGTACATAAAACAGAGCCGTAGCCAACCTAAAATGAGGACTGGAACATTTTTTGATGATTGGTGTTCTTTCCAGTCTTGGATCCAGCCATTCTAGTAATAATTTTCATGCAGGAATAAGGATAGATGCAGACTAAAGCAGACCACAATATGATCAGGAGGTGTTGCTATGGGCTAGCATTTGTAACAAGTTCTTGAGAAGCTTGGCAATGAAGTGAGCAAAGCAAAATGGTGATAGCCTGAGTGACGTGGGTCCAAGGAAAGGTTCCAGCTTTCATGACTATTTTTCTGTTTTTTTTTTTTTAATTTACTCATATATAGAGTATTGGACAAGCTTATATGCTAATAAGAAGGGTGAAGAAGTCAGGAAGAAGATCAAGATACTGGGTAGAATGGGAAGAACAAAGTTGTGCAATCCCTGGGAGCCAGTGCACAGGCAGATGGATCTTCCTTTGATAGGACAGAGAGGGGTGGGTTGATGAGGGAAATAGGATGTTTGCTAGACTTTAATGAGAGCCCAGCCGAGGCAGGTGATTAAAAGATTATGAATTCATAATGATTCCAATCTGCCTGTTCATGCAATTTTTCCCCCTAGTAGGACTTAGCGTTTAGGATGGAAGTGAGAGGAAGAATGGGAGTAATTGGGTTCTCCCTGCATTGGGATTTTGCTCATGCCAAATGGACAAAGTGGCAACAAAGTCAAGCACATATGCAAGTATCAGATGTTTTCTAGGAAAGGAGGGAGAACAATGGTGAGGAATTGGAAATAAGCAGCAAGGATGACTCACACCCACATCAGACCCTGATATCTGCAGGTGTGGAAGGACTCACAAGAATTGCCTTGACCACTACTTTTCTCTGGTCCATTCTGCATTGCCAATGAAATACAAGAGTCCTTTAACTCTCCATCCCTGACAACCCTGGCTCTCAGTCCTTGCGGAAAATGTGGCAGAGGGCTCTGCCCTCCGGTTCACTCATTACTGAGGATGTCCCTGCAGTTGTGTCCTCAGGACAGTGGATTATGAAACCACGACTGGCGGAAAATGTCATTGTTCTTTCTAGTCCTGTGAATTTGCCTTCTGGATTTAGTACCTGAGTATAAGGTGGCTTCTCAATTGGGAGGCTTCTCAATCTTCACGTGTTAAAGAATCAACTTAGTTGCTGATTAAAGGGGAGATTGTCAGGCTCCCATTCCAGAGACTAAAATTCAAAAGGGCTGAGGACAGAGGAGGATTGGTATTATTATCCAGCACCCCAGTGATTCTGAGCAGGGGCACTGAGTCCACATTTCGATAAAGGCTGATGTAGGCAAGAAAACATGCACTTTGATTCAGGCTTCTGCCAATCAGTGTCATTGTATGATTGCGGGTGAATCACATCACCTCCCTAAACCTAAGTCTCCTCATATATGCAACTATTGGTTAGGAATAGGTTATGCTGCTTATTGTAATCTCCAAACAACCATTCTTAGATTGGATAGAGCTTTGTCTCTCCGTACCAAAGAAGAGTGGAAGAAGGCAGTATAGAGTTGGTGTGATAATGCCATGATTAGCAGAAAACCTTAAGCCCTTCCTTCTTTCTGACACTGCTAGAACTGCTTCTGTGGCTTCTAGAGCTCCAGCCCTCACAGCTGAATTGAATTCCAAAAGAATTAGGAAGAAAAGTAGACTAAAAGGAAAAAAAATACCCTGTTCCCTTACTTTAAAGGAGTCTTTCTAAAATTCTCATTACTCATCACTGTCTGTGTTGGTGGCACAGGGCCACAGCCAGCTGCAAAGAAAACCAGGAAATGTAGGCATTATTTTGTTGGCAATGTTACCAGTCAAAAGTAAATGCTTTTACTAAGGAATGACAGAGACTGGATTTTGGGAGAGCAGCCGTATCTGCCTTGTGGGTATCGTGCCTACTATATTACTTTGCTAGGGCTACCATAACAGTCCTGCAAACTGGATGGCTCAAACAACAAAGACTTATTGTCTCACAGTTCTATAGGCTAGAAATCTGAGATCAAGGTGTTGGTATGGTTGGTTCCTTCTGAGGGGTCTAAGGAAGACCCTGTTTCCTGCCTCCTAGCAATAGTGGTTTGCTGTAAATTTTTGATATTCCGTGGCTTGTAGATGTATCTATCACCATCTCTGCCTTTGACTCCACATGGCATTCTCCCGTGTGTCTGTGTCCAAATTTTCCTTTCTTATAAGGACATCAGTCATATTGGATTAGGGACCACCCTACTGACTTCATCTTAACTTGATCATCTGCAAAGATCCTGTTTCCAGATAAGTCCACATTCAGAGGTACTGGGTGTGAGTATTCCAGTCTCTTTTAGGGAGACATCATTCAACCCATAACACCAGCTTTGTAATGTCTGTGAAACCCTGCAGCCCCACCTCTCTCACTTATACTCTCCACCCTATGCTCCACAGGTGGCTGCTAGCCCAGTTCTATGCCTTCTGTCTCTTCTGGTTTGCCATCTCTAAATACCATTTCCCAAAACTAGAAGTGCAGTATCCATCTCATCTCCTCTCTCTGTTCACTTATGGACTGTTCCCCAGCTGGTCTTCACATTCAGTCCTTCACCTGCTTTCCTCCTCAACATACCACCAAGTCCTAGACCCTGACAGCCCACCTTCACCGATTAGCCCTCCATCTTCAACTAACCTCCCAGACCAGAACCCTGTCTGCTCAGAACTGCAGTATCCATGGATACCTCTGGCCTAACAGCTCTACTGACTGTGGTGTTGCATCTCATCTTGCCCATTCAACTCCTGCCCAACTCGGCTCAGAAGAAGAAAACATAAGACCATAGTTACTAGGCAGACCTTTTTTTTAATTTTTTTTGCACTTGATAACATAGTTCCCACCTGAAATTAAAAAATCTTCTCCTGTGGCTACCCAAATTGGCTGCTGTGTGGATTGTATTGTATGGTTTTAAACAGCAAAAGATGGCGTCAGGTAGAGATTAAGAAGCTGATGCCCTCCTCAGAAGCCCAGATCCAGCTTCGATTCACACAGTTTCTGGAAATAAGGCATTGAGAGAAAACAGGGCAGCCATGAGAATCCATGAAGAAAGAAGTGGCTCTAAATTAAATATTTTTCAAGATTTTCCAGGAGGTATTAGTATCTTATTAAATATTAAGCACAGAAATCTCCATCTGACTGTTACAAGAGCATTGCAATGACAGCGAAGGCCAGCTTTACAATCAATGACATAGTGGGAGGGAGATAAAGGAGCAACAGAGCTGAGATAATTTATCAGGAAAAAAGAGTGGCTTCCAGCAAAAGGTTCCCAGATGCTGCCTTCTAATTAAAATTTTTTAATTTTACAATACAGTTTTGCAGACTTTCTCTGTACCTGCAAATGCATGCCTCACACCACATGGTGTCTCCCAATATACTGTGACGGGAAAAGCCAGAGGAGTTTTCAGTGGCTAATGCCTTGCTCTGTGTCCCTGAAACTTCTGCTTTGTGTTGCCAGAAACCAAAGGAGGGGAAACTTAGATTAACATAAAACACTAGGTGTCCTGTATGGCTTCCAAAGTTGTCTGCATCAGGAAATGAGATCGTGTTCTTTAAGAAGGCAGAAGTAAGTTTTATAGGCTATTTCTATTATTTCTGAGAAATAAGGAGTCAGTAAATTCAGAGCAACTCTGGGCCATGAGCCCATTCACTGTCAAGCCTCGTGGTGTCAACCTCACCTGGAGGGAGACTGTTTGGAACATGAACAAGAAGGAAAAGTGGGAAACTCGTAGCAGCTACCCCCCTTGACCAATACATACTTGAGTGATCACATAACCTTAATGATCTCATGACTACATTCCAGGAGCTGCTGATAGTTGATCAGAATTTGCAACTTAGATTGGATGCATTTATCCCTGAGGATTTAAAATTGTTTTAGGTAAGTAGGTAGGTTATTTTATGTATAAATTGTTTTATATATATTATAATATTTTATATATATCTTATATGTCATTATATACTTTAAATTTAATGCTTGGAGTTTGTCACTAGGTTTTCAAAAACTAGCCATTATAAAAAAGTCACCCACAGTACAGCCAGAATCACCAGAGCGTAGGAACAGAAGACGAACAGAAAGGTGCCAATCATGAAGACAGCATTGAAAGCGGAGTAAACGAGCTGGGTGGTGGTGTCTTCAGAACAGGACAGCCTCATTAATGGAACAGGGTCA